>PVJS01036524.1:0-20418 GCA_004027185.1 Glis glis | reverse complement strand
AAAAAAAAAAAAAAAAAAAAAATGAAAAGGGTTGCCGGGCATGATGGTGCATGCTTGTAATCCCAGTACTCGGGAGGCTGAGACAGGAGGATCTCCAGTTTGTGCCTAGCCTCAGCAACATGAGGCCCTCTGCAACTTAGTGAGACCCTGTTTCAAAATAAACAATAAAATAGGACTGGTGGTGTACCTCAGAGGTAGAATACCCTTGGATCCAATCTCAGTACCACACACACAAAAAAGGAAGGAAGGAAGGAAGGAAGGAAGGAAGGAAGGAAGGAAGGAAGGGGAAAAGAAAGAAAGAAAGGAAAGAAGAAAGAAAGAAAGAAAGAAAGAAAGAAAGAAAGAAAGAAAGAAAGAAAGAATACCCCTGGGTTCAATCCCCACTGACACACACACATTTACTACATGCTTGAGACATGGGGTTTGGGCTTCTGGGGCAAAGGGAGGTGGGCCAGTCTGCGGAAGGCTGGGGACGGGGAGGGTGTGCACAGTGGGCAAGGGTTGTCTCGTGATGCAGATAAAGTCTCCCAGGTAACAGCTACCTGTGAGCATCTCTGGGTCAGGCATCCCTCCCTCAAATTCTTCTTTCTGTGGAAGGACCCCTATGTGCTATGCAGGCGTGTGACACCTCTTTAACCTCAATCCCCAGGAAACATCCACATCTGAACCAAAGACCCAGATCACAGGCAGAGACTGCTTTCTGAGAGAGAACCACCAAGGCCGAGGACCCTGGCTGGCAAATTTGCAGGCTCAGTTCTTAAGAAGGATCTGAGAGTCTTCTGGGAATGCTGACACTCTGCACAGTCAAATGGAAGGCACCGTGTCTTTTTCTCTGCCTCTGGTGAATTCACAATATTTATTTGTTTGTTTGTTTGTTTGATTATGGCACTGGGGATTGAACCCAGGGGCATTCTACCTCCAAGCTACACCAGCAACCCTATTTTTTATTCTTTATTTTGAAACAGGGTCTCACTAAGTTGCAGAGGGCCTCACTAAGTAGCTGAGGCTGGCCACGAACCTGGATCCTCCTGTCTCAGCCTCCCAAGTACTGGGATAAAAAGTGTGCTCCACCACACCTGGCTCAGAATTCACAATTTTAACGCAGACATCCTGGCTACTTTTTCTACCCTCCCTCCTTCCTTCTCCCCCTTTCTTTCTTCTTTTCTCCAGGGATTGAATCCAGGGCCTTGTTCATGCTAGGCAGGTGCTCTATCACTGAACAACATTCCTAGCTTAAAAAAAAAAAGTTGAAGTGCAGGAGGTTGAATTAATCATACTCCTTAGTCCATAGTACCTTCCCTTCAGAAGTCTCTCCAAGGCCCCTATCTTATTTTATTTATATATCTATTATCTATTTATCTATCTATCATCGGCCTCTGAACTACACCCCCAGTTCTTTTTCTTTTTTATTTTGAAACAGGGTCTCCCTAAGTTGCTGAGGCTGGCCTCACACTGGTGATCCTCCTGTCTCAGCCTCCCAAGTACTGGGATTACAGGTATGTGTCACCATGCCCAGCTATCTGTCTACCTTGTTCCTCCTCCATAGTCCTCCCTCTTCCCAGAAGCAACCATTCTCCTGTATTTAATTTAATGTGTATCTTTTTGTCTGTGTGTATTATAGATCCTTGTTGAAACACGTGTTGTATTGTCATGTTGTCTTTCGTTTCTTATTCACTCTTCCAAGGATGTCAAAGATCTGTCTTTCACCATTATGCCAGACTGCTATCACCACTGGCTGTCCTATCCTCTTGAACCGCTATACTGCTAATTTAACTCACATACGGCCTCTTTGTTGATGAGCATGGAGCCAGCAAGTGAGTCTGAGCACCTGGAGATCTCATGCAGTCTTGGTTCAATTTCCAACTAACAGGTTTGAGTTAATACAGTTAAACAGACTGGAACTGGGGATTGAACCCAGGGGCACTCTATCTCTGAGCTACGTCCTCAGCCCTCTTCTAAATTAGTTGATTAATTTTTACTTATTCATTTATTTTTTTGTGTGTATGTGTGTGTGTGTGAGTACTAGAGATTGAGCCCAGGGGCATTCTACCTCTGAGCTATATCCACAGCCGTATTTTATTGTTTATTTTGAAACAGGGTCTCACTAAGTTTCAGAGGGCCTTACTAGGTTGCTGAAGCTGGCTGTGAACCTGCAATCCTCCTGTCTCAGCCTCCCAAGTACTGGGATTACAGGTGTGTACCACCATGACTGGCTCTGTTTTTTTTTTTAAAGAAAAATTTATTTATTTATTATTTATTTATTTATTTATTTATTGTGCTGGGGGTTGAACCAAGGGGCATTCTACCTCTGAAGTAGACCCCCAGCCTTATCTTATTTATTTTTTTTTATTTTTTGTGGTACTGGGGATTGAACCCAGGGGCATTCTACCTCTGAGCTACACCCCCAGCCCTATTTTTTATCCTTTATTTTGAAACCAGGTCTCACGAAGTTGCGGAGTGCCTCACTAAGTAGCTGAGGCTGGCTGCGAACCCGGATCCTCCAGTCTCCGCCTCCCAAGTACTGGGATTACAAGTGTGCGCCACCACGCCTGGCTCTTACTTTTATTTTTTTGAAACAGGGTCTCACTAAGTTGCAGAGGGCCTCACTAAATCGCTGAGGCTGGCTACGAACCTTTGATCCTCCTGTCTCAGCCTCCCAAAGTACTATGATTACAAGTGTGAGCCACCATGCCCAGCCTATTTTTTATTTTGAAACAGGGTCTTGCTAAGTTGCTGAAGCCGGCCTCAAACCTGCAGTCCTCCAGTCTCAGCCTCCTAAGTACTGGTATTATAGGTGTGTACCAAAGAGCCCAGTTGATTGCCTCACTACTTTATTTTATTTGTTTGTGGTACTGGGGATGGAACCCAGGGGCATTCTACCTCTGAGCTACACCTCAGCCCTATATTTTACTATTTTATTTTGAAACAGGGTCTCACAAAATTGCAGAGGGCCTCACTAAGTTGCTGAGACTGGCCACGAACCTGCGATCCTCCTGTCTCAGCCTCCCAAGTACGGGGATTACAAGGGTGCGCCACCACGCCCGGCTTGCTGTCTCACTACTTTAAACTCAAGGTGTCAACGAATGAACTCAAGGTTCTCCCCCTAGAAATTCTACATAGTGTACACATTCTAATGTGTGTAACACATGGTTGCCAACACTGTTCTGAAACATGGATGTGTGTGTCAGTTTCCTGTCAAAAACCTTCAGTGACTTTCTACCTCCCAAAGTATGAAGTCCAAGCTTGGTGGCCTGCTATCTGCCTCACACAGAACTCCAGCCTCTGTTTCCAGCCCAAGTGTCTCACCATGCATTTCCTGTCCTGCATCCCTCGCTGCAGTTGAACTGAACTACCAGCTCTGTCTTAACACTCGGCACCTCCTCGCCTCCTTTCTCACCACCTTTGTCTCTAGTCCACCTTCCTGGAGTACCTTCCTTTCCTCTATCTCTGCATTTCCAGATCTTACTTATTCTGCAAAGCTTGGTTCCAACAACACTTTCATAAAGCACTGAATGATTGCTCTGTCCTGCCCCCAACTAGAAGTTACTGCTCCAGTCTCTCAGTTCCCATAGCTCCTTATCAAACTTCTTTTATGAACCTAACACATTCTTTGTGTTTTAAATTTGTTTGTATTAGCGACAATAGACATCCTTTGTTAATTTTTTTTTTTTTTCTGGTGCTGGGATTGTACCCAGGGCCTTGAACATGCTGGGCAAGTGCTCTTCCACTGAGCTACACCCCTTTGTTAAAATCTTCATGCATTATCTTGTTTAATCTTCCTAATGAGCCGGATGTAGTGGCGCACACCAGTAATCCCACCACTTGGGAGGCTGAGTCAGGAGAATCACAGGTTCACGGCCAGCCTCAGCAACTTAGTGAGACCTTGTTTCAAAATAAAAAAATAAAAAGGGCTGGGGGTGTATCTTGGAGGTAGAATGCTCCTGGGTTCAATCCCCAGTACCAAAAAAAAGATCCTCTTAATGATTTTATGAGGTATACATACTATTATCCGCATTTTGAGTTATGAAATTGAGGCCTGGAGAGTCAAGTAGCTTACCCTCGGGTGTACAAGTGGTTCAAATGAGCAGAGGCAGTTTCTTCCAGAGCTCACACTCCCTCCACTACCACACAACACACTCTTGTGATCACTAGACTGGAAGCTCCTGGATCAATCCTTCCTTTCTCTCTCTCTTTCTTCCCCCACGCCCCTAGCCCCACTGGGTATTGAACTCAGGGGCATTCTACCTCCGAGCTACACTCCTGGCCCTTTTTATTTTTTATTTCAAAACAGGGAGGGTCTCACTAAGTTGCAGAGGCTGGCCTCAAACCTGTGATCCTAATGTTTCAGCTTCCCAAGTACTGGGATTACAGGTGTATGCCAGCGTGCCCAGACTCTCAAATTTCTTAATGCCATTCATTACACTTTAAGAAGGCTTTTTTTTTCCAGAACTGGGAATGGAACCAAGAGCTTCACTCATAGTAGGCAAGTGCTCTACCACTGAGCTATCATCTCCAGTTCTTTATTTTAAGACAAAGGTCTCAGTAAATCGCCCAGTTTGGCCTCCAAATTGTGATCCTCCTGCTTCAGCCTCCCCAGTAGCTGGTATGATAGGCATCCACTGTGCCCAGTTCACTCTAAAGAAGTTCTGAAAAGAGGAAGAGACTTAGTCAAAGGTTCCCTTTCTCTCGTCAATTAGTGAGCAAATCAGTGACTATTACTTGGTTTTTGATGCAACTCCTGTAGTCCTATTTCTCCACCATTCTCCCTCCCTTTTCCTTTTGCTTTGCCCTCTGCCCTCAGCCTGTGGAGAAGGCAGTGTTATTGGAAAGGGCAGAGGGGCCTCTTCCCACTCTGCAAGAACTCCAGGAGTTCTCCTCCGGGGCAGTAGGGCTTCCTGAGCATCAGGCACCCTCTTTAGCAGGCAAATGCTCTACGGTTTGCAACCTCAGGTAGTTCCCAGGAATGAAACTCTTGCAGCAAACACAGAGGAATGGGACCTTTTATTATCTCCAGATGGGACTGTGCGGCCTTGGAAGTTGTAGAAATAGTTCTGCTCTGCCTGGATCACAGTTCTATTATCTTCCCAAAGGAAAGAAAGTTCTTTCATTGAGAAATGGTAAATTGTGTTAAGTAGAAAACAAATTTGGATTAAATTCTGCTGATAGACCCTCCCAAATCCAGATTTTTCTGATTTGGTTTTTAACTTTGTATCCTTCTTCCTTTTTTATTTATTTATTTTTTTGTGGTACTGGGGATTGGAGCTGGGGCATTCTACGACCAAACTACACCCTCAGCCCTATTTTATTTTTTATTTGGAAATAGAATCTCACTAAGTTGCTGAAGCAGGCCCCAAACCTGCAATCCTCCTTTCTCAGCCTGCCAAGTACTGGGGTTATAGGCGTGAGCCACCATGCCTGGCTCTCTTCCTCTTTTTTTTTTTTTTTTGCGATACCGGGGATTGAACCCAGGGGCATTCTACCTCCGTGCCACACCCCTGGCCCTATTTTTTTTATACTTTATTTTGAAACCGGGTCTCACGAAGTTGCGGAGGGCCTCACTAGGTAGAGAGAGAGAGACAGAGAGAGAGAGAGAGAGAGAGAGAGAGAGAGAGAGCTGAGGCTGGCCGTGAACCTGGATCCTCCGGTCTCCGCCTCCCAAAGTATTGGGATTACAAGCATGCGCCACCACACCCGCCATTCTCTTCCTCTTTTAAAATAAGATTTTAGGAAGCTGGGCATGGTGGCACACGCCTGTTGCCCCAGTACTTGGGAGGCTGAGATAGGAGGATCACAGGTTCGAGGACAGCTTCAGAAAGTAGTGAGACTCTCATCAACCTGGCAAAGCCCTGTTTCAAAATAAAAATAAAATAGGGCTGGGGGTGTAGCTCAGAGCTAGAATGTCCCTGGGTTCAATCCCCGGAAACACACACACACACACACACACACACACACACACACACATTTTAGGTAGGGCTGGTATACATATGTATAAACACAGAGAGAGAAAAATTGTAAAATTGTTTCTGAGTCATAATCCAAGGTTTAGAAGTTATTTTAAAAAATAAGGATTAATCTGAAAGTGGAAATACATGTCCTTTAGGGTATTACTAGAAAAGGAAGTATGATAAAACTTATCTGTAGAACTCGTATTTTTACTCTTAGTGGTAGCCAGTTGAGCAGCTGCCATATAGAAAAAGCCCAGTAAACATCTATTGAATAAACACCATAAATACTTACAATTTGGGGCTTTAACAATATAAAATATAATTTAAAATTTGATGGTGCCCCCTATTGGTGATGATATAAAATATAAAATTATCACATACACAATATGTTATTTCATGTTTTACATTATTTGTTATTTATTCCCACAGAGATTCTAAGAGTAATTGAGGAGCTAGAAGGAAAAGTTGATCTATGCAGACATGAGACGCTAATGTTTCTAACAGGATTGCTCTCTTCTGGGTGCTCAGCATGTTGGAGAATACCAGAGAAATGAAGACATTTCCTTCCTTCCTTCCTTCCTTCCTTCCTTCCTTCCTTCCTTCCTTCCTTCCTTCCTTCCTAGTGATTGATAACCCAGGGGCACTCTACCTCCAAGCTCTTTTTGTTTTTTATTTTGAAACAGTCTCTCTAAGTTGCTCAGACTGACCTGGAACCTGCGATCCTCTTGTCTCAGCCTCCCAAGTACTGGAATTACAGGCATGTACCACTGTGCCAGCATCTCCTGTTTTCCTGCATTTTATCTAGTTGAGAAGAGACCTACCTACTAAGAACTGTCAACCAATATAGCAAAATAACAAGCAGCCTGACATTAAAATATATGATGCTCATTCCACATATATGGGTATATTTCATATATGGTATTCTATGAAAATGGTACTTTCTGAACCCACAGGGCAGGAACAAGACTGCTTTGCTCACACTTACCCCATGCCAACTACACCACAGCGCCTGGCATTTAGTAGGCAATTGATAAATACTATTGAATAACTGAATAATTCAGGTATCATGGTGAGAGAGATGTGGCTTAAAGAATGTTTTAAATCAAGACTGGCAAAACAGATCAGCAAATACATGTAAACACAGGAAGTCCTATGGAGGAAGCAAAGCTTGAGTTGGGTCCTGGAAAATTCCTTAAGGGATTTATAACCTAATACAGATTGAAACCATCAGTGCAGAGAGACCTCTTGTAGCCTTGGGTTTGGTTTGAATTTGAGATTTTTTTGTGGTTTGCTGTGCTAACCCACGCTTTTTTCCTCAGGCAAGAACTGGGTTTTTGATCCAAGTCCAAAAGCAAAGGAGGAGAAGAAGGCAGACAGTGGGTAGTTGCAAGAATGTATACATTAACTCTGCTCCAGGAAATCTTAAGGGTGGGAATAATTTCTAAAGTATGTAAGTAGCCTAACAAGAATTTTTCTTCCTCCTGCCCGCCAACCCAGCGATGCACGCCGAAGTATTCATGTAATATTTGGCAATAAATACCAAAGTCTTACAATGATCATGCCTTTGATCCAGTACTTTTCCTTCTAAGAAAGTATGCTAAGGAAATAACCAAAAATGTGAACAGAGACTTTCTGGAACAAAGAAATAAGTCTATTCTCAATATGAAAACAGTTAATTTTTTTAGTTAAGTAAGTTTTGCTATAGATATAAGCCAATTCTTATATAATAATAAAAATTGGCACAAAATTGTGTATATATAGGTTATCCCTGAATAGAAGGATTATAGGATGTTTTGCTTTTACTCTACTGTAAAAAAAATTTTCAAAAATCTTTTGGGTGCTGGAAATGTAGCTCAGTGGTAGGGTGTTTACTTAGCATGTGCCAGGCTGAGTTGAACCCCAGCACTGCAAAAAAAGAAAAAAGAAAAAAAAAGTCTTTGAAATGTAGTAGGTGTCCTGACAAAGATCCATTCTGTTTACTTTCTGTTTTCATTGTCTGTGACTAGTCCTCAATTAGACTCTGTTACAACTCTGTACAGAAAGAGGTTAATATGTAGAAAGTTGGTAATAATGCACATGTTTCCTGTCTATAGCTATGCAAAGGATTCCTGTTCATGTCAATGCAAATGAATTGTTTAGTAAGTAATATAAATCTCTGTAAATCAAATCCCTATTTGAGCTGACTTTAACATCTTACTGGTTCGCTGATTGATGTGTTAAAAATAATCTTTAGCTGTGCCTGGTGGCGCACTCCTGTAATCCCAGTACTTGGGAGGCTAAGACAGGAGGATCGCAGGTTCGATGCCAGCCTCAGCAACTTAGTGAGGCCCTTAGCAATATAGTGAGACCCTGTTTCCAAATAAAAAAATAAAATAGGGCTGGGGGTGTAGCTCGGAGGTAGAATGACCCTGGGTTCAATCTCCAGCACCACCAACACCACAACAAAAAATCTTCAAAGTTGTTCTTTTTATTTGTTTTAGAAAAAAACTCTTTGGAAAAACTTAGGACCAACCAAGGTCACCAAGTCACTCTGACCCATTCTTTTAGGCAACCATCTTTTTTGGCTCATTATAATACTACTTGTTTGAGCATGCTCAGAAACACTTGTATCTGACATCTCTTTTTTTTTAACACATGCTCCATGACCTTAAACTGAACATGTTCAGAAGTGTGCTCACCCCCTACATGTGTTTTCCTATATGAATATGTATAGACCCCATAAATAAAATCTTCATGCTTCCTCTGTTTGGGGAGGGCATTGCTTTACAGATAACCCCAGTGCTCTCCTTACTTTTTGCAGATAAATAAAAGTTTCTGCACTCTTTATGTCCTTGTTCTTTTTGGCTTTGTACTGGCTAAGAAGCACAGCTATTGCTTTCAGTTATGCTATTATGAATAATGCACCTAGGAACATTTTTGTACATATTTTCTGATGATAATATAAGTACATTTCTGCTGACTCTAGTTTGTATTCATTTAAACTATGAAAAAACAAGTCTAAAATAAAAAAAATCAGTTTCCCTTTTTTTCTACACATCATTTCTTCAGTATAGAGCCGGGCATGCTGGCACATGCTTGTAATCCCAGTACTTGGGAGGCTGAGTCAAGAGGATCACAGGTTCACAGCCAGCTTCAGCAACTTGTGAGGCCCTCCACAACTTAGTGAGACCCTATTTCAAAATAAGGAATAAAAAATCGGGCTGGGGGTGGAGCTCAGAGGCAGAATGCCCCTGGTTCAATACCAGCGACCACACACACACACACACACACACACACACACACACAGCACACACACACACACAAATGTGAATATAGTAGCCAGGTGTGGTGTCCATGCCTGTAATCCCAGTACTTGGGAGGCTGAGACAAAAGGATCACAGGTTCAAGGACAGCCTCAGCAATTTAGTGAAGACCTCAGCAACTTAGTGAGACCCTGTTTCAAAATAAAAAATATTGGGAAGCTGAGACAGGAGGATCACAGATTTGAAACCAGCCTCAGCAACTTCCTGAGGCTGTCACCAACTTCGCGAGACCCTTTTTCCAAATAAAAAATAAAATAGGGCTGTGGGTATAGCTCGGAGGCAGAATGCCTCTGGGTTCCATCCCTAGCACCACAAAAACAAAACAAACAAACAACAACAAAAACAAAAATAAAGCCCAGTGGTGGTGGAAAACACCTGTAATCCCAGTACTTGGGAGGCTGAGACAGGAGGATTGCAGGTTCCAGGACAGCCTCAGCAAGTAGTGAGACTCTCATCAACCTAGCAAGGCCCTGTTTCAAAATAAGAATGAAGTAGGGCTGGGGGTGTAGTTCGGAGGTAGAATGCTCCTGGGTTCAATCCCCAGAACCACAAAAAATATAAACAAACAAACAAATAAATAAAAATAAAAATAAAGCTTGGCATGGTGGCACAGACCTGTAATCTTGGGAAGCTGAGACAGGAGGATTGCAGGTTGGAGGATAGCCTCAGCAAGTAGTGAGACTCATCAACCTAGCGAGACCCTGTCTCAAAATAAAAATAAAATAGGGCTGGGGGTGTAGTTCAAAGGTAGAATGCCCTGGGTTCAATCCTCCATAACACACACACACACACACACACACACACACACACACACACATTTTCCAGAAGAATTAGTCCTTTTCACATTTTATTGGGAATTTCTACGATCTGATCATGAGATCAACACTAGATGAGAAGTTTCCATTGGTGCCTAAGGTGTGAGGAAATCTGGGGTGAAGAAGGGGGATGGGAGGTTTGGGTCTGGTGGAAGGCAGTAAGCCTGGGGCTTTGGGAGTGGGGTGCAGGAGGAGGAGCATCTATCCAGATTACTGACTTTTCCACTCGCTCGAGGTCTTGGTGCTTCTTTTTTAAAAGAATCACTGCAACGATTGTTAATGTGATTAATTTGTTTAGAAGAGTTCACAGTTGGCAACGTGCTTTCACACCTGCCATCTCATTCCATCTCACTCTTACAAGAAGAAGATCGGTATGATCATAACTGTCCTTCTTTCAAATACTTATACTGAAAATGGGACATCACAGTTGGACTGGCGGATTAGGACTCAGTTCCTCCCCACTGAGGCCAGTCTCCATGGTCTAAGCACATCCAGGCCATCCTCTCCAGATCAGCTTGGCAACTCCCTAGTCAGTGTTCATCTCAGAAGTAGAGGAAGAGCCAGCGTGGTGGCGCATGCCTGTAATCCCAGTACTTGGGAGGCTGAGACAGGAGGATTGCAAGTTCAAGGCCAGCCTCAGCTACTTAGTGAGGCCTTCTGCAACTTAGACTCTGTTTCAAAATAAAGAATAAAAAATAGGGCTGGGGGTGTAGCTCGGAGGTAGAATGCCCCCCCCCACATACACAAAGAAGTAGAGGAAGAAGAGGAAGTAAGAGGCAGGAGGAGCAGAAAATATGCCCTCACCACCTCTTTTATTATTAAATATTGTAGAATCTAAGGGACATCTCAAAGTTTTATCATATTTGATTAATGGCCAAAAAAAAAGGTGATACAGACTAGCAGAGTTTACATGAGCAGTGCTTCATCAAAGAAGACAGTAGGGTGGGGTGGAGTGGGTGAGGGTGGGGTGGAGATTCTAGATAGGCCTAACTCAGAGGGCGTGGTGGGGGTGGGGCATGGGAATACTGGGGAGGATGGCCCTGGAATTGCCAAGCACAATCCAAGCTGGAAGGAAATTTAGTGAAGTTAAGAGTTTTAGGTAGAATGGTGCAATGGACAGAATGCTTGGGGGTGTGAGTAAAGGGGCTCCTGCATGGCTCCGCAGCAAGTCTGCAATCTCGAAGGTGATGGATAAAGAAGCCCAGGTCATGGTGCTGTCAGGCATCTCAGAAGCTCTGAAGCATTTTCAGAATTTAGACCTGGACTTGTGCTGTTTGACATCTCTGGAATTTGGTTTGTCAGGGTGTGCCATAAGGCACCCCTAGCAGTCCTAACCTCAGATGACAGGGGAGGTTGCTGTGGTCTTCTGCAGATGGCCTGGCGGAATGGAATTCACCTGAGAACCCCTGACAGGTACCCTCTTGTGCGTTTGGCTTCAGTGCCTTGAGAAGGGATTAAGGCGGCTCCATGCCAACTCTGCCAATGGGCTCACTTTAGCCAGGCAAGCTTATTGTTTTTGACAGCTTCTGAGTGTGTGTTTTCTTAGAGATGGATTCCATGCAAGAAAAATGCTATTCTTGTTGCCAAGGTATTAATTTAACAAGTAAACAAGTTGCAAGCTGCTAAAGGAGAAAATGAAGATATTTCCAGGCTTCACATTGGGCCACTTGGGAACTGTTTGCTATTTTTTCCCTCCCTCCCTCCCTTTCTTCCTTTTTGTGGTAATGGGGATTGAACCCAGGGTTATTCTACCCCTGAGCTACACAACCAGCCCATTTTCTTAATTTTTGAAATAGGGTCTCACTAAATTGCCAAGGCTGGCTTCAAACCTGTGATACTCCTATCTCAGCCTCCCAAATACTGGGATTACAGGCATGTACCACCACACCTGGTTTGTCTGTTACTTTCTACACTAAAAACCCCCAACAACTATGCTATAGATAGGTTATATTTTATCCTTTTTTTTTTTTTTGCAGTACCAGGGATTGAACCCAGGGGCATTCTACCTCTGAGCTACACCCCCAGCCCTATTTTTTTTTTTTGAAACCAGGTCTCACTAAGTTGTGGAGGGCCTCACTAAGTAGCTGAGGCTGGCTGCGAACCGGGATCCTCCGGTCTCAGCCTCCCAAGTACTGGGATTACAAGCGTGCGCCACCATGCCCGGCTCCTTGTTTTCTTAATAGATGTTTTAAAGCCAATTCTTAAACATTAGAACCATAGCACTGTATGCCCATAGGAAGCCACTCATTTAATTTGTGGAATAAACTCTATTATTTCCACTTCAAATCTATAAAATTAAAACAGTCTTTACAACGTATTAAAACCAGGTCCCTTGCTTGTAACTAAGCATCTATCCAAGTATCTCTCTTCAACAGAGAAAACAGTCTTGCCCTTTCACTATCTACTGATTGGGACTATTAACCATACAACCTGGTCAGGCTATTGGGTTGGACAGATTTTCCACAGGGTTTGTACCCCTAAAAGTAGTCTCAACTGCTTCTTACTGCTTATCTTCAAAAAGATCCAAAGGATTTGTTTACCCCACAGGCCTCTGAGATAAATGGCTGATCATCCTTCAGGATTTCAAAGTTGTTCTTTTGGGGCAGCCCAACCCTGATTGCTTAATTTTGTAGGCAGAATCACAGATTAATCATCAGTATGTGAATTCCTCTTCCACACTATCTAAAGTTTCTTGGATGAATTTTTAATTATATAATAAAGTAGTATCCTGTTGAACATTTCTGCTACAAATGGCATTTTCTGAGTGGATAGTTGGAGCAAAATTGTGTTGTTTTATCACTAAAAAGTGCTCCACTTGGAGCAGCAGTAGGAAAAGAGATGGCTATAAGAATAGAGTCATGAAATCTTGTTGCCTTCGGAAAAGAGTTACTGGTGCCCAAAGGCCAAGTGAAGGTGGAAGGAGGGCTGCAGCTACTGTTTCAACATGTTGTCTTTTTTTAAATTCAGTTTGATCATGCCCAATCTAAAAATCTGAAATCTGAAATGCTCCCAAATTCACATTTTGTATTTCGGGTTTTTGGATTAGGGATGCTCAACCTGTAAAGCCTATACAAATATTCCAAAGTCTGAAAACTCTGAAATCTGAAACACTTCTGGTCCCAAGCATTTTGGATGAGGGACACTCAATTTGTATATAGTTTTCTATTATAAAAGGAAGAGTTCCTCATTATCCAAGTAGAAAATTTGATGGGCATGGGGGGGGGAGACCAAGGATTATTAATTTCTGCACAGATTTCCATCTTCTTGGGAGTTAACTTCTAAATTAAGAATGGAATAGGACTAGGGATATAGCTCAGTGGTAGAGAATCTGCCTAATACATGCAAGGCCTTAGGATCCTTCCCTATCACCCTCAAACAGAGAGAAAGAGAGAGAGACTAAGAATTACCTTTGAAAATACTCTAAATCACTTACTGTAGGAATAGAATGTATCTTTGTCTTTTGAGCAACTAATGAATTATTGTATTTATAAGCCATATAATTTATATTATTATTATTATTCTTTTGTGGTACTGGGGATTGAACCCAGGGCATTCTACCTCTGAGCTACACCCCCAGCTCTATTTTATTTTGTAGTTTGAATTGGGGTCTCACTAAGTTGTGGAGGGCCTCGCTAAATTGCTGAGGCATACCACAACTGGGATTATAAGCCTGTGCCACCACGACCAGCTTAAGCCATGCAATTTAAATGTTAACAAACAAAAATAAAAGGTTCTGTTAATGCTAGAATCACACTCAGTATGACCAGATATCCAAAGTTTGAGAAGTACATGAGACTAGGAGTAGATCAATTGATGTCATCTCTTTCAGATTTACTTTGGGTTAGTTTATGATAATTGAAAGGGAGGTCAGACAGAAATCATCACACCATGTAAAACGTCCTCCCTCCCTCTTTCCCCCTTTCTCTCTTTCCTTTATTCTTTCTCATTAGCCCTTGAATCCTAGTTGAGCTAAATGCAAAATGGAGTGATGCTACCGTATTACTACTTTTTATTTATTATTTATTTATTTACTTATTTATTTATTTATTATACTGGGGATTGAACCCAAGGGCATTCTACGTCTGAGCTACACACGAGTCCTTTTTTATTTTTTATTTTGAAAGAAGGTCTCATTAACTTATCACATGCTGACCTCAAACCTGCAACCCTCCTGTTTTGGCCTCCCAAGTACTGGGATTACAAGCATGCACCACCTTGCCTGGCGCCAATAAATTTTAAAGTTACAGAAATTCATAGTCTCAGTGAAAAAAATTCAATATAGTCACCTTTTGTCTGTATTTTCACTTTTTTTTGTGGTACCAGGGATTGAACCCAGGGGCATTCTTCCTCCAAGCCACATCTCCAGCTCTATTTTTTATTTTGAAATAGGGTCTCACTAAGTTGCGGAGGGCCTCACTAAGTAGCTGAGGCTGGCTGGGAACTTGCGATCCTCCTGTCTCAGCCTCCCAAGTACTGGGATTATAAGCGTGCGCCACCACACTGTATTTTCACTTTCTGATGTTTCAGTTACCCACGGAAGGTCTAAAATCATCAGATGGAAAATTCCAGAAATAAATAATACACAAGTTTTAAATAACTTTTATTATAGTATATTATTATAATTCTCTATTTTATTGGTATCGTTAATCTCTTACTGTGTTTAATTTATAAATTTAACTATCATAAATAGTTAAGATAAAAAGGTATTAGGTTGATATATGCATGTATAGGCATAAACATAGTATATAGTGCTTGTTACTATCTGAGGTTTGAGTCACCCACTGGGTTCTTAGAACATATTCTCTGCCAATAAGGAGAATATTATAGTACAAAAAGCATAAAATAAAAAGTAAAAATCTCCTTTCTCCATCTTCTTGTCTTACTCCTTAATGTTCTTCCCATTTCCAGAAATGGAGGCAAGATCTAGAGATAGGGTGGGGGTGAGTCAGGGGGAATTTCTTTTTGTTCATTTATTTTTTAATTTATTATTATCATTAATTTTTTTTTTTTTGCGGTACTGGGGATTGAACCCAGGGACATTCTACCTCTGAGCTACATCCCCAGCCCTATTTTTATTCTTTATTTTGAAATAGGATCTCACTACGTTGCGGAGGGCCTCACTAGTAGCTGAGGCTGGCTGGGAACCTGCGATCCTCCAGTCTCAGCCTCCTAAGTACTGGGATTACAAGTGTGCGCCACCTCAACCAGCCTTTTTGTTCATTTATAATTGTGTTCTTTGTAACAGTGTGTATTCATGTGTTTCAAATCATTTTAGAGGCATTTGGAAAGCAAGGGGAGCCAGGCATGGTGATGCATGTCTGTAATGCCACAACTTGGGAGGCTGTGACTGGAGGATTGCAGGTTCAAGGACAGACTCAGCAATGTAGCAAGACTCTCAGCAACAAGCAAGACCCTGCTTCAAAACAAAACAAAATAAATAAAAAGGGCTGGAGGTTAAGCTCGGAGGTAGAATGCCTCTGGGTTCAACCTCTAGTGCCAAAAAAAAGGTGGAGGGGGAGACTAAAAGCATGAATTCAATCAGTCATCTTGAACTTGAAGCCCTTTAAGAGCATTCAGAAGCACACACATAAATGCACACATTTATTTACTCTACCAAAATGGAATCATTGAGTACATATTGGTTGGTCACATATATTTGTCCTTAATACATTTTAGATATCTTATCACATTAATAAATATTTATCTATACTACTCTAAATATGAATAGTATATCATAATGTGGATGTATTTAATTAAACTTTCATTCTTGGACACTTGGGTTGCTTTTCCTGTTTCTGTATGATGAATATAGCTTGGATGATCTGCCTAGTAGCTCAGACTTTGCATTCATGGTTCATACTTCCTAAGGAGAGAGTTATACAATCAAAACGATATGTGCATTCCCCCCATCCCCCAGTGCTGGGGATTGAACCATGGCCTTGGGCTTGCTAAGCGAGTGCTTTGCCACTGAGCACATACCAGACCCAACATGTGCATTGTGTGTGTGTGTGTGTGTGTGTGTGTGTGTGTGTGTGGTACTGGGGATTGAACCCAGGAGCATTCTACCTCTGAGCTAAACCCACAGCCCTCTATTTTATTTTTAGTTTGAAACAGGGTCTCATTAGGTTGATGAGTCTCACTACTTGCTGAGGCTGCACTCGAACCTGTGATCCTCCTGTCTCAGCCTCCCAAGTACTGGGATTATAAGTGTGCACCGCCATGCCTGGCATTCCATTGTGTATATATGCCATATCCATGGCTTCTTCATCCATTCATCCATTGATGGGCACATAGGTTGATTCTGTATCTTAGCTATTGTGAGTAGTGCTACCATAAACATGAGCGTGCATGTTCTTACACTTTAACTGTGCAACCTAGAAGCTAACAATGGATTTAGCTTATTTTCTAGGTTGGGACACTGTAAACTGCTTTCATGTCAAGATCTGCCTCATTTTCCAAAGTGGGAGTTCCCAGCATCAGGCTTGTGGGGGTGGAAGCTTAATCCTTCCAAAAACTGGAGTGAGTCACTCTCAGCTTCCTTTCTCCACCCTTCCTGTCTCCATACATATCCCTGCCTTTTTTTTTTAAGAGGTGGAATCCAGACTATTGGAGTAAAATTGGAAAGGGGCATCTGTTCTAGGTCATTAATATTTCCAGATTGGAATTTGCCTTGTCTCTTAAGACAAAGCTATCTTAAGTTCTCATCTTAAAAGCTAACTTGAGAAATCTTAACTAGTTTCACAGAAATGAGTAAAATCTCCAAAAGTCTTTTTGAAAAGTATTAGCCCCCCACACACACATACAATTTTTTTTTTTTGGTGGTGTTAGGGAGGGCTGGGGGTACAGCTCAGTGGTAGAGTACTTGCCTATCACGTGCAGGGCCCCTGGGTTTGATCCTCAGCACTACACACACACACACATACACACACACACACACACACTAGTTCTGGGGATCAAACCCAGGGCTTGGCACATGCTAAGCACCCTCTCCACCACTGAGCTATATGCCCAGTCCACGGTGGTTGTTTTTTAAAAAGTAATGAAATACAGTTGGGATGGACAGCTATTTGGGCAGTAAGATTGGCATGGATTCTCCAACACCTAGGTAGACTCTCCATCTGATCTATGCTTGTTTCTATTTGAACACTGGACAGCTTTCACAAACCTCCTTGAGACTTGTGAAAACCCAGCATGTGGGCATAGACACAAACACACCCTACCCTTATAGTCCTTTCTGTTTTTCTTCCTATTGCTACTATCATACCACTACCACTGAGATCTAGCAATGCTTTTAAAATGTAAGGTGGTCGTTATGGCTGGTCAGGGTACCTTCTAGGTTAAAAAGCAAAGGAAACATAAGAACACATTTTCAAACATTGGTAGTGCTATGTAGCTTTAAAGCTTATAAAGCACTTACACATATCTTATCTCATGTGCTCTTACAATAGCCCTGTTAAGTCTGTACTATGACCCCATTTTACGGATAACAAAATTGGTGGTGGAGGTTTAAAAATTGCTCAAGACAAAATTTAGGGTTATCTTTCATTTCAGTACTCTCCCCTTGCGGCAGTGCCATGCCCAGGAACTCACCCTGCTGAAACTGCTCTTCACCTGGAGGAGAAGCAACACAATGACCTGGCTGCTCTGTGGAGTTAGGGATTTGATGTTTCTCCTTCTGAAGCCCTGGCACTCTGCCTTCCGTCAGGGTCATGAACTGTCATCCAGACCTACCTGACAGAGTGGAGACAATGGTTCTGATTTTCCCTTCTCTAGGACTAACTCATAGTCATAGAAGTCTAGGATGAACTGTTTCAGTAAAACTAGCTCCCACAGTTAGAGATTCCAGATTTTTTTTAAAAAAAAATGTAGTTAAAACGTGATAAAACACTGCTATAATTTTTTTTTTTTTTTGCGGTACCGGGGATTGAACACAGGGGCGTTCTACCTCCGCGCTACGCCCCCGGCCCTATTTTTTATACTTTATTTTGAAACCAGGTCTCGCGAAGTTGCGGAGGGCCTCACTAAGGAGAGAGAGAGAGAGAGAGAGAGAGAGAGAGAGAGAGCTGAGGCTGGCTGAGAGAGCTGAGGCTGGCTGTGAACCCAGATCCTCCAGTCTCCCAAAGTACTGGGATTACAAGCGCCCGGCCCTAAAATCTTAATCTCTACCAGAGAGCTCTGTCTGTTCTGGGTTGGCTAGAAGCACATTTTTTTTTTTTTTTGTACTGGGAATGGAATCCAGGTACATTCTTCCTCAGGGCTACACAACTAGCCCTTTATTTTCTATTTATTTTGAAACAGGGTCTCACTAAGTTGCTGAGGGCCTCAATAAGTTGCTGAGGCTGGCAGTGAGCCTAACATCCTCCTGTCTCAGCTTCCCAAGTACTGGGATTACAGGCATGCACCACCATGCCTGGCTAAAAGCACAAATTTGTTCAAATCAAGAATTGGTATCAGTACATGAGGCCCTAGGTTAAATCCCCAGCACTGCAAAGAGAAAGAGAATGAGAAAGAGAGAGAGAGAGAGAGAGAGAGAGAGAGAGAGAGAGAGAGAACTGGTACCAGGACAGAAATACCTACTTTAGTCTGAAAGAGTAAAGAATATAGAAAACACCAGAAGTTCTGCTATATGTATATATTTTGAACCCAGGGGCATTCTACCTTTGAGCTACAACCCCATCCCTATGATTTATTTATTTATTTATTTAAACAGGGACTCTCTAGATTAATGAGAGTCTCATTACTTGCTGAGGCTGTCCTTGAACCTACGATCCTCCTGTCTCAGCCTCCCAGATACTGGGATTACAGGCACACATTACCATGCCACGCTCTCAGAAAGTTCCACTTTAAAGTGGTGAGGTTGACAATAGTTAAGGAAGTAAGAAATGCAAGAAATCAGGGGCCGGGCGTGGTGGCGCACGCTTGCAATCCCAGTACTTTGGGAGGCGGAGACCGGAGGATCCGGGTTCGCGGCCAGCCTCAGCTCTCTCTCTCTCTCTCTCTCTCTCTCTCTCTCTCTCCTTAGTGAGGCCCTCTGCAACTTAGTGAGACCCGGTTTCAAAATAAAGTATAAAAAATAGTGCCGGGGGCGTAGCACGGAGGTAGAACGCCCCTGCGTTCAATCCCTGGTACCACACACACACACACACACACACACACACACACACACACAAAAGAAATGCAAGAAATCTAATGTGGTTCCTTTTTTGTGTGTGTGGTACTGGAGATTGAACCCAGGGGTTCTCAACCTCTGAGCTACAGCCCCCCTGCCAGCCCTATTTTTTTTTTTATTTTGAAGCAGGGTCTCACTAAGTTACAGCAAGCTGGCCTCAAACCTGCAATTCTCCTTTTTTAGCCTACCAAGTAGTGCACCACAGCACCTGGCAGAAAATTAACATGGTTCCCAGTTAAGGAATGTATCCAGATTGGGTTCCAAAATTGGTTTTTTGGAGACGTGTACAGATTTTTCTATAACAAACTTATATTTAGTGATTAGGTACAAGGTTCATCCCTAAAACCTATTAAAACCATATTTACTCTGAAATAGCATGTTTAAATTCCCCAAGATTCCATTCTCAGTGGAAGTGGAAGCCTTGAGTGTATTAGAAAATAAGAAAATTGAGTCTAGAGATCTACTGAACCCTGGTGATAATGGATGTGGGCCCTGCTGGGTATGGTAACCCTCAAATGAGTGAAAAGGGAAACTCATGCCACTTAAGGGAGATGACCCAGAAGGAAGGTCATCAAAAACAATCGCTTTAGGCAGGCATGGCAATGCACACTTGTAATCCCAGTACTCGGGAGGCTGAGACAGGAGGACCGCAGGTTCAAAGACTGCTTCAGCAGCTTAGGGAGACACTCAGCAACCTAGTGAGACCCTGATTTTAAGTTAGAAATAAAATTGGGCTGGGGGTGTAGCGTGGAGGTAGAATGCCTCTGGGTTCAATTCCCAGTACCAAAAAAAAAAAAAAACCCAAACCAAAAAACCCTCAAACAAAAAACCCAATTGCCTTTCATATATCTGACTCCCAAGTGTCAAATCAATGGGCAAGTGACTTGAAGGACTTCGTTTCTTCCTAATTAAATTCCATTAGAATAGGGCTGGTAACTTGTGACATTCTACCTCTGAGCTACATCCCCAGCTCTATTTTTTTTTTTTGAAACAGGGTCTTGCTAGGTTGATGAGAGTCTCACTACTTGCTGAGGCTGTCCTCAAACGTGCAATCCTCCTGTCTCAGCCTCCCAAGTACTGGGATTACAGGCGTGCACTACCATACCCGGCTTCTTTTGTGTTTTTTTTTTTTATGAAAGAGACTCTTCCTTCCTTCCTTCCTTCCTTCCTTCCTTCCTTCCTTCCTT
>PVJS01036523.1:0-20413 GCA_004027185.1 Glis glis | reverse complement strand
CCCAGCGCAAAACAAAATATTTTTAAAAAGGAGGGGAGCCTGGGAGTGTAGCTTGGAGGTAGAATGCTCCTGGGTGCAACCCCCAGTACCCAAACCAGTAATACCTTCAAATCTCTCTGTTTCCATCATCACCACACCTTCTGCCTTCTGTGTCCAGTGAAATCTCTCTCTGTTTCTCTCTCTTAAGGATTCACATGATGGCATTTAGAGCCCATTGGGATAATCCAGGATAATCTCCTCATCCCTAAATCCTTGACATACATCTGCAAACACTCTTTATTCTTTTTTGCCATGTAATAGTCACAGGTCCTAGGGAGTAGGACATGGATACTGTGTATGTGTGTGGGGGGCATCTTTCAGCCTATACAGATGCCAAGCAAGTTATTAATTCTCTCTGAACCTCAAGTTCCTCTTTGGGAAATTATATGTGCAAATGTAAGCACATTAGAAAGGCCGTCCTGCCATTGGACTGGTAGACAGGAAAGGCAGGAGCATGAGATTCCCTCGTGTTGGGCAGATACGACGCTACTCCTTCCTCGTATGCCCCTCCCTCCCCTCCACACTGGCAGGGATCCATGGTGAGGACATGGTGGTAGAGGAAAAGAAATGGGGCAGGAGTGGGAGGATCACTAGTCGTGAGTTCAAATCCAGCTCTGTTAGCAATTGCAGCGTGACTCAAGCAATTCACTCTTCATATCTGGCATAAGGTACAATTCCAGTAAGCCATGGGTAAAGGCTGGAGAGGGACCCTTGCTGAGTGTCATGATTACAGGCTTTTCCTATGCCTGGTGGCTGCCGATTGACTTAAGGACCTTGGTCCCTCACAGTGACTGGGTAATGGTTGGGGTCAGGCATGGTGGCTTGCAGGCGGGGTGACAAGGGGGATCAAGAGCCTCCTTGTTTCTCACTGGCATCTCTCAAGACCCCATTAGTCTAGACCAGGGTCAGCCACAGTTCTCTGCTTGAACAACCCGTGAGCCAAAGGGTTTTCACAGACAGTTTGCAATCAATATGATAGGGAACACAGCTTTGAGCCCCAGTTAAGTGAAGTGTCATCCTCTACAAAAGACAATCCCATTCTTCTTATTAGTAGATATCTGTTACAAAAAAAATTATTTTGTCAATTAAAATTTTGTGGAAATGCGTGTCCTTTGTTCTATAAATACTTGCGTAACATCCTCAACTTTGCCTGCAAAGCCTCTGCCAGCCCCCATTTAATCAGTCGCCCCATCTGCCATCTCAGATCTGCCCTAAGCCAGTCCCAGGTCCACCCTCCCCGTGCAGCCAGAAGCAGCTTCCCAGAGGAAGTCTGACCATACCAGTCCCCTGGTTCAAACTTCCTGTGGCTCCTGTGTGCTCTCTGGATGGCCCAGGTCCTTGGGGTCCACAACCCTCGCTCTCTGGTCCCTGTCATCCTTTCCAGCCACTCCTCCCTCCCCTCCAGCCAGGATGAGCAGCTTCTGATTCTCTGGCATGCCAGCATTTTGCATAAGCTGCTACCTCTGCCTCAGATTGCTTTTACCACCCAAGTCTAATTCCTGTTGGTCTTTTAATTTGTTTAAAAACCTCCTCCAGAAAGCCTTCCCTGATCGCACCTCCCTTCAGGCTATGAGGTATCCCCTCTGGGTTTCCGCAGTCCCTGTTTTCTGCCAGCCCAGCATTGATCAATTGACCACACTCCTTTTTTTTTTTTTTTTTTTGTATTACTAGGAATTAAACCCAGGGGCATTCTACCTCTGAGTTACACTCCCAGCTCTATTTTATTTATTTATTTATTTTTTATTTTGAAACAGGGTCTCAATAGGTTGCAGAGGGCCTCACTAAGTAGCTGGGGCTGGCTGTGAACCTGCGATCCTCCTACCTCTCAAGTACTGGGATTACAAGTGTGTGCCACCACGCCTGGCTCCTTTTTGCTTTTGCTTTTTTTTTTTTTGGTACTGGAGATTGAACCTAGGGGTAGTCTATTTCTGATTTACACCCCCAGCCTTTTTAAATTTTGAAGCAGGGTTTCACAAAGTTGCTGAGGCTGGTCTCAAACCCGCAATCCTCTTATTTGAGGAACCCAAATACTGGGGTTACAGGTGTGTGCCACCATGCCTGGCTGACCTCACTCTTTAAAAGTCTGTGGCCTCCACTAGACTGGGGGCCGCTCAGAGCCAGTCAATCCTGCACGGATGTCTCTGCTTCCTAACAGCAAGGTTCCTGCTGACTCTTGCCCTTGGGGAGGGAGCAGAATGGGGCTGGGGCTGGGGCTGGGTGTAAGAGGCCCAGTTCACCTCCTTGCCCAGTTTGTAGTTCCTCTTCTGTACAACGGGGAAGGCAAAGGGGGCCCCTGGCTGGCTCTAAGACCTGGGTCAAAGGTAGGAACGGAACCCTGGGGGTGAGGGCAGCAGCTGAGCAACCAGACACCTTTATCAGTCCTCCATAGGTAACTCCGGACAAACACTAGTCTGGGCTCTGAGACCAGCGTGATCTGAGCCATTCCAGCCAAAGGTCAATCTTCAGTGACCAGCTGCAACTGACCTGGCCCTGGCCCCTGCTGGCCCCTTCCCTTCCCTTCCCTTCCCTTCCCTTCCCTTCCCTTCCTTTCCCTTCCCTGAATGTCAGGAATAAAAAGGACCTTGGTTGGCCATGCTTCTGACATGAGCTCAGTAGTACATGTGCACAAACATGTACACATGTCTATAGATATGTTTCTGCAAGAATATCCATGTTTGTACATGGCCCTGTGTAAAAGCTTGTACACGCTTGTGCATGAGTCTGTGGGTGCATGTTTGTGTATAACAGTGCATGTGCTCATGTGCAAACTCACACGAATGTGTTCCTATGCCCCCAGGTGTTGGATGTGCATGGCTGTGTAGAGGACTTCGAGTGCACAACGGCAGGAGTTTAGAGGGCAGAGGAGAGCCAGGTTCCCTTAGCCCTGCCAAACTGTCGCACAGTTCTTTGGGGCTCCTCTGACCTGTACCTGTGCCCCCACTCCAAAGCTCCCATTCAGCAATGTGCTTGGGGCTCCCAGTCTATAGTGACCCTCACCCCTTCTCCCCTCAATCCGATGCTGTTGGGAGAGACCAGAATCCTGAAATGATAAGGCTGAATCCCGAGGGTGGTTCAGGGGGCACTGGTATGCTGCACCAGACTCCTCCCTTTTAAATTTTCTCATGGTGCCAGGGGTTGAACCCCGGGCTTGGTGCACGGTAGGCCAGTGCTGAGGCATACCCCTAGCCCTCAGACTCACTTTATCATGTCTGTTCTGTGCCTCCAACCCCTGATCCTGCACCTCTTTCCAGCTTGCCATGGACTGCTGGAGACACCTACCCCACCTACAGAGTATGTTAAATACCTGGGAATTGCATGGCCCACTCCTGCCGCAGGTGACCCGCAACCAAGACTGAGCGGTGAAAGGCAGCTACCTGGCATTGAGTGGGAAGAAACTCTAGGGCACAAGTCACATTCCAGGACCCCTTGAGGGATCACTCTGTGGCTGCGGGCCTGGAACGGCAGCTTGCTTAGCTTCTTGCCCTGCCCTGCCCTGCCCTGCCCCGCCCTGCCCCCCCCCCCAGCTCCCTCCTGGTTCCTCCTGGGGCATTTCCTTAGTAAGCCAGTCTCGAGGGGACTCTTCTCCTCAGGCTGCTTCCAGGGAGAATGGCCCAGAACCACTTACCCTGTCTAGCTCCCTGCAACCCAAGGAGGACATTGAGACTTAAGAGGGGAGCTGGGTCTTCAGACCCCCTCTTGCAAGCTGTCTGCTCACCTTCACCTCCCCTGTAGGCCTAAGGTCCTCTCTGCAACACCCCCAACAGCCCTGGGTTAGGAGGGGTTCTTGATTGGGTATCTCAATCCTGGGGGTGTCTCCTTAAATCAGCCCTCAGATCAGAAAGAAAAAAGGGAGAGAGACATCTTTCAGGATGGGAGTCAGCAAGGCAAGAATTCCTCTCCAATCCCTGACACCACACTGCCTTTGAGGGTGTGAAACTGGGAGGCAGAGGGGGATCATGCTGACCCAATCTAGATCTCATTCTCAGATGAGGCCTTGCATGCTAGAAAGGCACTGTTCCGGAAATGGAGAGATTTGGATACCAGCTTCAACCTCAATTCTCCCATGCCCTGGCTGAGTCACTTTAAGGAGCCACGGATGTTGTGCCCCCACCTGTGGAAGGCCACAGCAGAGCGCCACGAGGGGCAGCAGCTCAGAGCACAGGACTCAAGCTCCATCCCACTTCCTATGTACATGGCGCTCTTGCTGAATGAATGAGCTAGTCACTTGCCCGGTCTGTGCCTCAGTTTCCCCATCTGTCAAAGGCGATGGCCACAGGACTGACTTCATGGGTCGTAGTGAGGATTAAATGGGATAAGGCACGGAGCGCACTTGGCAGGCCCCTGGCACATGGTGAGCTTTGGAGAGCCGGTGGCTATTTTTGTTCCTGTTATGTACCATCTTGGGGTTGTATAACTGGCTCCGTCCTGTGGCCTTACTGGCTCGATGCGTTTCCCAGGCTTTGTGAAAGTCAAAGGACATTGCACGAAGGAGACATGGGTGGAAGGAGAGTTTCAAGGGCTCCTGTCTCCTTGTACCACCCGCCCTGCCTCCCCTGGTTTCAGAAAGAAGCAGCAAACTCCCCCAGAGACTCCAGGCCGGGGCTGGGTGTCCAGTGGGTGCTTGGGGCAGGCGAGCTAATCCAGGCGGGGATGGGGATGTGCCTCTGTGTGACAGCACACGCTGCATAGCAAGGCCGAACCTTGTTTCCATTCTATTTTCTGGAGTGGACAGAAGTAATGAAGGTTTAATCCCCCCCCCCCACTTCCTGGCCAATATTCATTCAGAGAGGGTTTTGTTGCTGGTGTTTAGTTTTGTTTCTTCAAGTTAGAAAACATACTTATTTCGTCAAGTTTCTCTTTTCAATATTTATTTATTTATTCATTTATTTTTTACTCTGTGTGTGTGTGTGTGTGTGTGTGTGTGTGTGTGTGTGTGTGTTTTAGTGGGGATTGAACCCAGAGGCATTCTACCTTTGAGCTATCTCCAGTCCAATTTTATTTCTTTATTTATTTTGCGGTACCGGGGATTGAACCCAGGGGCGTTCTACCTTTGAGCTATCTCCAGCCCAATTTTATTTCTTTATTTCTTTATTTATTTTGCGGTACCGGGGATTGAACCCAGGGGCGTTCTACCTCCAAGCTACACCCCAGCCCTATTTTTTATCCTTTATTTTAAAACCAGGTCTCACGAAGTTGCGGAGGGCCTCACTAAGTAGCTGAGGCTGGCCGCGAACCCGGATCCTCCAGTCTCTGCCTCCCAAGTACTGGGATTACAAGCATGCGCCACCAAGCCCGGCCCGATTTTATTTCTTATTTGGAAACAGGGTCTTGCTAGGTTGATGACAGTCTTACTACTTGCTAAGGCTGTCCTTGAACCTGTGATCCTTCTATCTCAGCCTCCCAAGTACTGGGATTACAAGAGTGTGCCACCATGCCCAGCCTTTTTTCAATTTTTAATTATGGTAAAATCTAGGTAATATGAAATTTACCATCTTAACCATTTTTAAGTATATAATCCAAGTACACAGTGTTATGCAACCATCACCACCATCTATCTCCAGACCTCTCTCCATCTTACAAAACCAAATCTCTGTACCTGTGAAACAATAACTTCCCATTCCCTCCAACCCCCCTTCTTTGTTGTTGCTGGTTTGATCTGTGTATGAATTGGGTATGGTGGTGTGACCCCTTTAAAAATACTAATGGTTTTCTATGTGCCTGGAGCTGTACCAGGCCTAGAACATAGAGGTGGCGCATCACCAGCTCTGAAGGTTTAGGATTCAACAAGCCTTATAAAAAATAAAAGGATATGGCTGGGTGTGGTGGCGCACGCTTGTAATCCCAGTACTTGGGAGGCTGAGACCAGAGGATCCAGGTTCGCGGCCAGCCTCAGCTACTTAGTGAGGCCCTCTGCAACTTAGTGAGACCCTGTTTCAAAATAAAGAATAAAAAATAGGGTTGGGGGTGTAGCTCAGAGGTAGAATGCCTCTGAGTTCAATCCCCAGTACAGAAAAACAAAAAGGATAGGGGAGAAATTTTTTTCATTTATTCATTCGACAAACCTTTTCAACCCTATCAGGCTCATGGGGCCAGGAAACAGCAATGGAAGATACCCTTTTCCCTCAAGGTGCACGTGCCTAGTGCCAAAGTAAAGAAGCAGGGCCACTTGCAGCCATCTGCCCCCCACCCCCGCCTTCTCCACACCTCTCTACTGCCAAAGGAACCCCCATCTGCTGTAAGAACTGGGAAGCAGGTACCCCACTACCTGGAGCCCCCGGGAAGAGCACTGTACAGGGAGCCTGGTTCCCACTGGGTGACAATGACCCAAACCCCTCCCTCCCCTCCTTGAATCTCACTCTGCTGACAAATTGGAATTAACAATCTCTCAGTCACGCACCCCAAACACCCACCCTCAATTGGATCATGAGTATGACTGAGCCTTGGCAACTAAAAGCACCCTGTGTTCAGGAGGGCTCTGGTGAGCCACGGTCTCTGCTTGTGATTTATGTGATTTGTAATTTAGATCAACAGGCAGACACCATCTCTGTGACTGACTGTTGAAATGCTGTCCCTTCATTCCCTCCCCACCCTGCTCCCTGACACAGATTCAAAGAGCCCCAGACTGTCTGTTCAACTCTCACTGGACAGACAGACCTTACGGTCCAGAGTCAGCCAGGGACGGGCCAAAGGTCACAAAGCAAACACAGACCTGCCCTCCCCTTCCCAAGGGAGCCACTTCCCTACCTGGCCTACCAGGTCCTCTTAGCTGAATAGAGACTCCCTCGTGTTCTAATCAGTACTGGATCTTGGAGACCATAAGAGTACCAGTGTGGCTGCGTACTACCACGACCCGCTCCCCCGGTACCGCTAGGAGTGTAATGATGTAGCGGATGCATGAGCCAGGCATCACGGAGAGTTTAACATGGACCCATTTGGTCTTCACATCATCCCTTTGAAATTGGCTTTTTTATTATCCACATTGGACAGATGAAGTAACTGAGGCACAGAGAAGTTAAGTAGCTTGCCTCAGGTCACACTGCTGGTATGGGGTGGGGCTGGATCCAACTCCAGGCAGCCTAACTCTAGAGCCCCTGTCCTTATTGCTCAAGTGTGTGTGTGTGTGTGTGTGTGTGTGTGTGTGTGTGTGTAACCCAGGGGCATTCTACCTCTGAGGTACGCCCCAGCCCTATTTTATTTTTCATTTAGAAACAGGGTCTCACTCAGTTGCTGAGGGTCTCACTAAATTGCTGAAGCTGTCCTCAAACCCGTGATCCTCCCATCTCCCAAGTCCTGGGATTGTAGGCATACACCGCCACGCCTGGCCCCCTTACTGCTGTGTACTGTTCAGCTAGGAAGGCTAAGGAGATCTGGTCAAGGTCATCCCTTCAGGGTCCTTGACCATCAGCTCCCTGACCCGTGGTCCCTGCGGACAGTCGGGAACGAGTTCTGCCGGAGTGCTGTTCTTCTCTGCTCAAGACTTGAAGTTTGCCCTTCAGCTTGGAGTTCATGCACTAAATCCTGCGAGGCTTGTCACATGAACGCCAAGTGTTCTCTAAGACAGGACACGTGAATTCTTTCAACTGTGACAGTATACAGAAGAAAGGCACCCACCACGCAAGCAGAAAAGAAGAAATCTAATAAAATCTTAATGAATTCTTGACATTTCAGCACGGCCTAGAAAAATCGGTTGAAATAACCAGAAGCCTGGGCTAAAAGGGGAGTTTCACTGCCAGGTACTCACAGAAACACTACGCAGGGTACGCAGGGCACTGCGCACGCATTCTATTGACCTTTGGGCAGTCAAGAAGCCCAGCCCCTTGCTCTGACCCACCTCTCCACAGGCAACAAGAGTCCTAGGCCTCCAGGGAAGAGATGGAAGGTCACCCTGTCCCCAGAGCCCAGGCAGAAGCGCACTGCCTCTGGGGAGGAGCTCGACACCATTCATCTCCTTGGGGAAGGGCGCCCCTCACCCCTCAACCCACAGGCCTGTGGTTGTCATAACAAGGCTACCTGTTAGGAGGGATTGAAACCAAAATACCTTGCCCCTGTGGAGGGACAAGAAATTGTCTCCAATCTCGGGTCCTGCCCTGATACCAAGCAGAGGCAGGCTACCACTGGGAGAAGGGTGGGAACGTGCTTCCACGCAAGACTAGCTATGGATACAAGGCAGCCAGTAGCTGTCATGGGAAGACATTCCAGAATGTTCAACAGGAAGCTGTTGAAGTAGCCACCTGGGAGATCATTAGGGAGAGATGGCTCCACGGTCAGGTTCCTGAATAAGAAAAACAAACCCAGCCGGGCATGGTGGCGCACACTTGTAATCCCAGTACTTGGGAGGCTGAGACAGGAGGATCGCAGGGTCGAGGACAGCCTCAGCAAGTAGTGAGACTCTCATCAACCTAGCGAGACCCTGTTTCAAAATAAGAATAAAACAGGGCTGGGGGTGCAGCTCAGAGGTAGAATGCCCCTGGGTTCAATCCCCAGTGCCACACACAAAAAATAAGGCAAATACCTAGCTGTAGTCAATCAAGTCATTTATCTACTTCCACGTGTTCAGCTTATAAAAGTCACTGTCCGTGCCGTGGGAGCAGAGCTTTCTGAACCTCTTCCAGATCTGAGTGCTGCCTGACTGATGAATCCTTCAATGCTCAAATAAACGCTGTTAAATTTATTTTGTCTAAAGATTTCAACAAAGCTGTATCTCCAAGACTAAGGTAGATGAAGCTGGACACTTGCTCAAGACCTAGATGGAGCTGGGCATGGTGGCACATGCCTGTAATTCTAGTACTTGGGAGGCTGAGACAGGAGGCTCTCAGGTTTGAGGCCAGCCTCGGGAATTTAACAAAGCCTTCAATAACTTAGCCAGACCCTGTTTCAAAATAAAAATAAAATAGGGTTTGGGATTTAACTTGGAGGTAGAACACTCCTGGATTCAATCCCCAGTACCTCCCCATCACACATACACAAAGACCCAACTGGATCTGCACCTGCAAAATAGAGGACCCTCTGTGCCCACCATAACTCCACCACAGAGTAACAAGCCAACAGCAGTTTACTGCTGGGGAAAGGCAGGAGTGTGGGGACTGTGGAAAACTGAGGGTGGAGCACAGCACTGAGAAAGATCATCAAAACCACAAGCTCAGCCGGGCGCGGTGGCGTACACTTGTCATCTCAGTACTTGGGAGGCTGAGACAGGAGGATCCGGGTTCACAGCCAGCCTCAGCTACTTAGGCCCTCCGCAACTTAGTGAGAACCTGTTTCAAAATAAAGAAGAAAAAAATAGGGCTAGGGGTATAGCCCGGAGGTAGAATGCCCCTGGGTTCAATCCCCAGCACTGCAAAAAAAAAAAAAAAACCCACAAAACAACCAACAACAACAAAAAAAAACACAAGCTCTTGTGCTTGGAAGGACACTTTCTAGAAGTTTAAAAGACAACCCGTAGAACGGGAGAGAATATTTTTACAAGTATGTCTCTGATAAGGAACTGGTATTACAATGTAGAAAGGACCCTTACAATTCAATAATCAAAAGATAGCCAATTAAAATGGCTATCTTTTGATAGCCATAGAAAAGGCTCTACATAGACATTTCTCCAAAGAAGATGCACAAATGGCCAATAAGCACATGAAAAGATACTCAGCCTCATTAGTTATCAGGGAAACACAAAACAAAATCACAACAGGATACCACTCACACCACTGAAGTGGCTGGAATAAAAAAGTCAGATAATGAGAATCTCAAAGATATGGAAAGATTAGAACAGTGCTGGTGGGAGTGTAGAGTGGCACGGACAATTTGAAAGGCTATGTAGAAGCCGGGCGTGGTGCCACACGCTTGTAATCCCAGTACTTGGGAGGCTGAGACAGGAGGATCACAGGTTCAAGGACAGCCTCAGCTACTTAGTGAGGCCCTCCACAACTTAGTGAGACCCGGTTTCAAAATGGCTGGGGGTGTAGCTCGGAGGTAGAATGCCCCTGGGTTCAATCCCCGGTACGAAAAAAAAAAAAAAGAAAAGCTGTGTAGAAGTTACCATGCAGTTACCATCGGACTCAGCAATTCTACTCATAGGTTTGTATCAAGAGAAACGGAAACACGTTCTCGCATAAAACTTTGTACACAATGTTCATAGTAGCATGATTCTGAATAGCTTACAGATGGAAACAGCCCATATGTCCATCAGCTGACAAATGAGTAAACAACATGCAATATTCATGCAATGATATGGTATTTGATTATAAACAGGAATGAAATACTGATACATTATACAAGGGTGAGCCATTAAAGCATGCTAAGTAACAGACACCAGACCAAAAATATATGATTCAATTTTTAAGAAATGTCCAGAATAAACAAATATATACAGACAGAAAGTAGAGTAGTGGTTGCTTAGGGCTGGGAGGGATGAGTGATTGGAGAATGATATCTAAAGGGTACAGGGTTTCTTTTAAAAAAAAAAGTGTGGTTAGAATAGACAAGGCCCTGGGTTTGATTCCCAGCACCAAGAAAGAAGAAAGGAAGGAAGGAAGGAAGGAAGGTAGGAAGGAAGGAAGGAAGGAAGAAGGAAAGAAAGAGCTCGGTGTGGTGGCTCACACCTGTAATTCTAGTACTTGGGAAGTTGAGACAGGAGGATTACAGGTTTGAAGCCAACCTCAGCAACTTAGCCAGACTCTCAGCAACTTAGCGAGACCCTGTTTCCAAATAAAAAATAAACAGGGTTGGGAGTGTAGTTCAGAGGTAGAATGCCCCTAGATTTGGCATCACCAAAAAAAAAAAAATTAACAAAAGAGAAAAGGGAGGGAGGGAGGGAAGGAAAAGAAAATCGTGGTAAAGTATACATAGCATCAAATTTATCAATACCATTTTTAAGCAGCATTAATTACAAAAAAAACTATGATCTAATTCCTGAACATTTTTTTAATCCCCAAATAGAAACTTTTCCCCTATTTTCCCTTCCCTTCGGACTCTGGCAACTACAGGAGTTTTAGTGTGGGTATTTTGGGTTTTTTTTGTTGTTGTTGTTATGAAATGTTCTAAATTGTGATGATGGTTGTGCAATTCTGAATATACTAAAATTTGTTGAATTGTATAATTAAAATGGGTGAATTGTGTGATATGTGAGTTATATCTCAATAATGCTGTGGCAAAAAAAGTAAGAAAAAGAGAGAAAGGAAGAAAGAGAAAGACTGAGAAGAACCCTCTGACACCCCAGTCTCCACCCTCAGCACAAGTTAAGAGCAGCCAACCTCTGGAAAAGTCTTCAGGGATAAACCCAGTTCAACTCTGATTAGATGGACTCAAACACCACAGTAGGAGAAAAAGAGCATGACCACTTCCAGATAAATTTTATTTACCTTAGTTTCTCTTATTTTTCTACACATGATGGTTGGTATTCCACCCAAAATAGGAGATATCCATTTAAAAGGAGAAAAAGAGCAGGGTGTGGTGGTACATGCCTGTAATCCCAGTATTTGGGAGGCCAAGACAGGAGGATTGCAGGTTGGAGGCCAGCCTCAGCAACTTGACAAGACCTTCAGCAACTTAAAGAGAGACTGTTTCAAAATTTTAAAAAAGTGCTGGGGGTATAGATTGGGGGAAATAATACCCCCAGGTTAAATTCCCAAGTATGGGAGGGGGGACTGATTGTCCAGAACAAAGCACATAACAGAATTGTCATTGACACAGTGTCAGATGAGCGGAACTGTAGGATGTTGCAGCTATAAGATAGAGGCTTTAAAATAACTTTAATAAGTGAATGGATTCAGTGGAAAAGATAGACAACCCATGTGAACTGATGGGGAATTTGAACTGATAATATACATCCGAAATGCTAGAAATGAGAATGTATCAAAGATGAATAAGTCCTTTGATGATCTCACCAGCAGGCTGGAAACAGCCTAGGAAAGAACCAGTGAACACTCACAATAGAAACGATCACGCTGGAACGCAAGGAGAAAAGAACGTGTGTGGAGGGAAGAATGGAGTGTCCTAGCACTGTGGCATGATATCAAAGAGTCCAAATACATATGCAATGGAGTCCCAGAGGGAGAAGGAGAGAAGAAAGAAGAGAAAAATATTTTAAGAGATAATGGCTGGGCTGAGAATTTTCCACATTTAATACAAGATAACAAACCACAGATTCAAGAATTCCAGAGAACTCCAGGATAAATACAACACACACACACACACACACACAAACACACACACACACAAACACACACACACACACACACACACACACACACACCTAGGTATGCAGTCAAACTGCTAAAGGCAAAAACAAAAAGTAAATGTTAAAGGTGACCAGAGAAAAAGTGAAATATTGTATACAAAAGAACAAAGATAATGTTTACTGCAGATTCTTGTCAGAATTATTGCAAGTCAAAAGACAATGCAGTGACATTTCTAAGGACTGAAAGAAAAAGCTGTCATTCCAGAATTCTTTTCCCAGTCAAAATAGCATTAAGAATGGAGGTAAAATAAGACTTTTAAAAATAAAAGGTAAACCGGGCGTGGTGGCACACGCTTGTAATCCCAGTACTTTGGGAGGCAGAGACCAGAGGATCTGGGTTCGCAGCCAGCCTCAGCTCTCGCTCTCTCTCTCCCTGTCTCTCTCTCTTTCTCTCTCTCCTTAGTGAGGCCCTCCGCAACTTCGTGAGACCCGGTTTCAAAATAAAGCATAAAAAATAGGGCCGGGGGCGTAGCGCGGAGGTAGAACGCCCCTGCATTCAATCCCCGGTACTGCAAAAAAATAAATAAATAAATTAAATAAATAAATAAATAAATAAATAAAATAAAATAAAAGGTAAGAAGCTGGGTATGGTAGCACATGCAGGTTTGAAGACAGCCTCAGCAACTTAGCAGGGTTCTCAGCAACTTAGCGAGATGCTGTTTCAAAATAAAAAAATAAAATCGGGCAGGGGGTGTACCTCAGAGGTAGAATGGCTCTGGGTTCAATATTCAGCACCACACACACACACACACACACACACACACACACACAAAAGGTAAGAGAGGGTAAAAGAATTTATTGTCACCAGACCTATATAACAAGAAGTGCCAAAGGAAGTTCTTAAGGTAGAAAGCATAATATGATACCAAATGGAAATCTGAACTTACATAAAGAAATGAAGACTACTGGGGGCTGTAAAAGAAAACAACAAAAACAGAAGGTAAAAATAAAACGACTATTGCTATTGTTCAAATTCCCCAGAACTGAAGAGTTGGAACTGTAATTCCTTGTGCAACAGTGTTGGGAGGTGTTTGGGTCATGCCGGTGGGCCCTTATGAATGGGTTAGTGCCTTTCTTGTGGGGGTGGGAGAGCGACCGCAGAGTCCGGCTCCCTTCCACTCTTCCAAACACATCTGCCTGTACTTCTGCTCTCTGCCACAAGTGGAGGCAGCGTATGGCCCCTCCTCCAAAGTGGTCACCCAATCTTGGACTTTCCTGCTTCCAGAATCCTGAGTCAAAATAAATCTTTTTACCCAGGTGCAGTGACACCTGCCTGTAATCCCAGTATTTGAGAGGCTGAGACAGGAGGATCTCAGGTTTGAGGTCAGCCTCAGCAACTTAGCAAGACCCTATCTCAATTTTTTTTTTTTTTTGTGATACTGAGGATTGAACCCAGGGGCATTCTACCTCCAAGCTACACCCCCAACCCTATTTTTTATTCTTTATTTTGAAACAGAGTTTCACTAAGTTGCAGAGGGCCTCACTAAGTAGCTGAGGCTGGCTGCAAACCCAGATCCTCCGGTCTCAGCCTCCCAAATACTGGGATTACAAGCGTGTGCCACCACACCTGGCTTTATCTCAAATTTTTTTTTTTAAAAAGGGAGGGCTGGCTCAGATATTGAACCCCTGGATTCAATCCCCAGTACCAAAAAACAAAATTTAAAAACCCTCCTTTCTTTATAAATTGCCCACAGCTGAGTGTGGTGGCACGTACCTGTAATCTCAGTACTTGGGAGGTTGAGACAGGAGGATCGTAGGTTGGAGGCTAGCCTCAGCAATTTAGTAAGACCCTCGGCAACTTACTGAGAACTTGTTTCAAAATAAAAAGGGTTAGGAGTATAGTTCAGAAGTAGAATGCCCCTGGGTTCAGCCCCCAGTACCAAAAAATAAAATAAATAATATCGATAAACCTCTAGTCAGGTCAAGGGGGAAAAAAAAAGTAGAGACACAAATTGCCAATATCAAGAACTAGAAGAGCTATCACTATGGCTATTACAAACAACTTTATGCCAATCTATTTGGTATTTTAGATGAAGTGTCCTGATGTGTGACCCTCAGAAGTGGACAGGCCATTTCTCCCACCTCCATGCCCTGTATAACATAGTGAGTTTGGGGCAAGACAAGAGGGGAAATACAGGCTACAGAGAGTTCAGACAATGTAGGAAACGAGCCTCTGGTTCCAAGTGGGGCGGGGTGGTGTGGGGTGGCCTGGTCGAGGACACACTGGGCTAGCTGATTGGGTTCAAATTCCCCAGAGTTTATCTCAGGTCTGAGCCTATTTCTCAATACTAGGTATACAATAAATGACAGCTGTGGACTTATTTCTGGGGATTGCCCAATGACGGTTTTGTAAAACTCCCCAAATCCTTCCCTCCCTTTCCCCTCTAACCCCCTTGTATTCAGGATCAGTAACAAGCAAGAGCTTGGGCATCAGACCAACCAGAATTCAAGTCTCAGCTCTTCCTCTAACTAGCTGCCTCCTTTCTCAGCCTCAGTGTCTTCCTGTTTTAAGGTTATGTCATATTTTCAAGGTTGTGAAGGTTAAACAGAATACACGCACAATGTTATACACAAGGTTAGAGTTAAATTCATGCCAGTCTCTGGTCTATTCCCTAAAGGATCCTGTTCCTTAAAATCTCCAGTGTGGACTGTACTCCCTCCTCTCAATTTGCCCTTGAACTTCAGAAGCTCCAGGAGGTAGGGACTGGGTCTGTTCTCTCCCTAGTACCTACACTGGTCTTGGCAAAGAGCTTGTACATGGTAAAGGGGCTGAGTGAGTGAGTGAATGGATAAATGGATGAATACATGGCATCAGCTACTTTAGGTACCATGAGATTAATACCGGATCCCACACTGTATTTACAAGTCCTAGAGCACACATGATTGCAGAGGTCAGAGAGAGCAGTGAGCTGAAAAGGACCCATTCCTTACCCTTAAAGAATTCAATAAATACTTGCTGCTGTCCTCCCTGTGCCTGATCATGTGCTGGGGACTGGGATCTCAGAATCATCCTCATCCTTGTCTGGTGGAAGAGGAAAGAATGCAGACATTTGCATCTCTGAAATGTGTGCTTCTCCAAGCTGTGAACTTCCAGAAGAGAGAGACTCTGGAATATATATCCCCAAATCCCCAGCCCAGATCCCATTGTTAAAGTGAAATTTTTAAAGGAGGGGAAGGATATGGTTGTAAAGGCTCTGTAGAGGAGCAATGAGCAATGGAGATAGGTATGGGTAAGTGGAAGCTAGGGAGAAAACTTCAGGTCAAGAGACCCTGGGGTTGAGAAGCACACTCAGGGGCATAGTAAGTGACTTGATGTGACCAGAGAGCTGGATTCACTTCAGAGGGAGATAGCAGGAGCAAGTGGATGGGGTCCAGGGCGGGTAGCAGGGGCAGGATTACACGAGACTTTGGATGCCACATCAAGGAACTTGGGCCTCATCCTAAGAGGTATGACAGTCAAGAATGCTTGGATTGTGTGTTCCCAAGGACCTTCTGGGAGTCTGGAGACAGGGGACGGGTGACAAGGCTAGTATAGCTGTGTATCCATGGCAACATGGCCCTGGGCAGTGGGGAGAGAGCGGTCTCCCGGCTCTTGGGGTGGAGGTGTCGGCATGTATGTTTCTATATGTGCCCAGGGGTGCATGCAACTGTTCTCAGAGGTTCAGACTAATCAGAAGTCCCAGCCCTGCTCAGTTTCATGACCTGACATATCTAAAAGCGTGGGGGGGGGGCAAGATTTCCAAAGAAAGAGGCTGAGGCATTCAGCTAAAACCCAACTTTGTTTTTTTCCCTTCAACATGCAGATTCAACACTCCACCATAGGCTTTCAGGGTCTCCTAATCCCAGTTATCTCATGCAAAATATTTGCTTTCCTACCTTTATTCGTGTCTCCTGCATGCTCTAAATCAACAACCTTGTGCAGATGGCTGATTAAAAAAAAAAAAACTCACAAGTCCAGGCTGAGGGTGGAGCCTAGCATGACCAGGAAACCTCACTCTGGGAGTAGCTCCTACCTGAGGTGGCCATTTCTCCCTGCCAAGGCCCACACAGGCCTGCTGGTCACCCTCCCTGCTCAGGGGCTGTGCTGATACCCAAGGGCCCAGGCCTAGGCCAGTTTGGGAATCTCAGGAGGCCACTAGAACCGACACATCAAGACCATTCCTTGGCGACTCCATCCCAATGCCTCTTTCTCTTGAGGGCCCCAGAACATCCTTTACAGATGAAGATTGTACCATCAACCTTGGAATCTAGCCAGGATTTTGCAGCTATTCTAAAGCACAGGTTCTGGAGTCACGCAGCCTCAGGTGAAATCCTGGCTCTGTTGCTTCTGGCTGTGTAGACTATTCAAGTTTTTTTTTTTTTTAACTTCTATGGGCTTCATTTTTTTTTATCTGAAAAATGGGACTAATTATAGTATCTATTCTTTAGGGTTGTTGTGAGGCTTAAATAAATCTACCCATGTAATACTAACAGGCAGATGGTCTATAATGGAATTTAGTACCTATTGCTACCCGCTGTCATTCATGAAACCTGCTGCTTCTCCTTTTGGAAAAATCAAGATGACACTGGCCCACCTGCTGTCCCCCGGTGCTTCTCCAGCTGAACACTATTGCCTAGAGATTAGGGATCTGCCAAAGGGTCTCTGAGGTGTCACTGGGACAATTTTAATTTTTTGCTGTGGGGGGGTTGAACCCAAGTCCTGGAGCATACTAGGCATAAGTTTTGCCACTGAGCTACACCCCCAGCCCATGAGAGTAACTCAATTCAGCACAGTAAACCTGCGAAGCAGTGCAGCGCTGGTTCTCAAAATGTGGGCTTCAAACCAACCACAGCAGCAGCTCCTGGGAGCGTGTTAGAAAGGCAAATGATGTCCAGGTGTGGTGGCACACACTTATAATCCCAGTACTTGGGAGGCTGAAACAGGAGGGTCACAGGTTTGAAGCCAGCCTCAGCAACTTAGTGAGGCACTCAGAAACTTAGCAAAATCCTGTTTCCAAATTTAAATAATAATAATAATAATAATAATAATAATAAATAGGGCTGGGGTGTAGTGTAAAGGTAGAATGTCCCTGAGTTCAATCTCTAGTACCACAAAACACACACACACACACACACACACACACACACACACACACATACAATCAGCCCCACCACAGACCTGATGAATCAGAAACTCCAGGGTGGGCCCAGCAAACTTTTAATAGATCCTCCTGGTGATTCGGATGCACCCTCAAGTTTGAGAACCACTGCAGCAGGGCATAGCCTAGTGGTTTTTTAGGTAGACAGGGCCCAGTTCAATTGCCCCTCCTCCATGAAGTGCTTCAGATTTCCCAGGACCTCTGTTTATTGGCATCTCTAACTTCCCTATGTTATCGTCATCTGCGCCCAGAAGTGCCTCCCTGGACTGCAAGTTCCCTGAGAGCAGGGGGGAGTCCTCCCCATCTCTGCATCTGCACTGGGCAGCCCAGGGCCTGTCACAGGGGCTTTGCTTGGGAAAGATCTGCAGAGTCAGCAGGGAACACTTCCAGTTTCCTTTGTTGAAGATGCTATTACTGGGCCTGCGCTCCCTCCAGGACCCTCACGCGCTCTCTGCATTTTCCTTTGTGAGCTGGGGTCTTCTCCATGCGGAGAGTCCAGTTTCTGTCATTTCTGGTCTCCTCCAGCTCTACTGGGTTCTCTGGGCATTTTACCCTTTCCTCCCCCTTCATGTTTAATCAAAGCCCTTTGGACAAGTTGCCCCATCTGTAGGCAAACCTGGCCTGCCAATTCTTATTCCATTACAGTCCTGCTGATAACACTTGTCAGGCGCTGCACACCAGGCCCTGGACTGGGCACTGTATGCGTATTACTTCAGTCCTGGCGGCGCCCACAGGAGAGAGGTGCTGTACTTACTCCCATGTGAACGGGGCCTAGGGAAACTGAGGCAACATTAACTTGTGGCAAGGTCAGGGGTCTTTTAGTCCAGGGGCCCCTGTCAGGGGAAGGGGTGCATGGATTACAAGTGCCTTGATTAGACATACTTCTGTGTTCCCTGGACCCCTGGAGACCGGTGTGGGTTGGCTGGACAAGTGACAGGACCACCATTTGGAACCCTGGGACCACCCTTGCTGAGCCAGAGCATCAGAAATGTCACTATAATCCACATTACTTCTTGGGTTTCAGAACAAGGTGGCATTGGAAGAAAGGGTTTCCCTGCTAAAGAGCTGGGGCAACAATTGCTGGACAGTAATTGTGTGTGCGTGTTGCTGAGGACTGAACCCAGAGGCATTCTACCTCCGAGTTACACCCCAGCCCTTTTTATTTTATTTATTATTATTATTATTATTATTATTTTTGCGGTACTGGGGATTGAACCCAGGGGCATTCTACCTCTGAGCTGCACCCCCAGTCCTATTTTTTTATTCTTTATTTTGAAACCGGGTCTCACTAAGTTGCGGAGAACCTCACTAAGTAGCTGGGGCTGGCCGCGAACCCGGATCCTCCAGTCTTAGCCTCCCAAGTACTGGGATTGCAAGTGTGCACCACCATGCCCGACCCCAGCCCTTTAAAAAAATTTTTTTTAAAATAGGGTTGCACTAGGTTGCTGATGGTCTCCCTGAGTTGCGGAGGCTATCCTTGAACCTGCCATCATCCTGTCTTAGCCTCCCAAGGACTGGGATTACAGGCTTGTGCCACCATGCCCAGCTACTAATGGTCTTTTTATTTGTCTTGTTTCTTCTCCCAGAAGCTGGGCTCCTGTGCGGCAGGCCAGTGCAGGGCTAGGTGGGGGTGTCTCAGGAAAGGTGGTTATCGGGAGCTGTGTGCAATGTGAGGTCCCCCAGCCCCCAGCCCACAGGGAGCAGGCCTTGGCAGGGTTGAGTAAGAAACTTGCAGATGAAGTGATGCAAGGGGAGATTTCTGTACACATTGCGACAGACATTCTAAAACAGGGCCTGGGGCTGCTCCGATGGCTCCTTCCCAGGGTCGCACCCCTGCCCTAGCCTCTGCTGTCCATCAGAGCTGTTACACAAGACACAACCACAGGCCATTACTGAGCCTCCCCTAAGGCCTGGTCATACAGTTGAAGAACTCTTGGGTTCTGGCTTGAAACCTAGATCATCTTTGGTCACCCCCTCCCTTCCCTGTGCCCTAAACTCGGGTCACCAAGCCCTAGAGATTCCGAGTCCTCAGCCTCTCTCAGAACCGCCCCTTCTCCTCATTTGCCTTGCACCACTTCATTTAGTTCCAGCTATGTCATCACCATCCCCTCTCCTGCCTTCTTCTCTTCCACCCTGCATGACCTGAGTCTCCCCTGTGCACAGGCCAGGCCCAGTATTGGGCACTGGGACACACAGGGGACTCAGATTCTACCTTTGCCCCCGGATAGTCTCTCCAGGGAGAGGCAGGCATGTAAACATTATGAGTTCCAGTTGCTTAATGTTGCAGGTGCTCTGAAAGAGAGAAGCCAGGGGTCTGATGGGGGACACAGAGAGGGGACAGGCTCCACATAGGGCCACATTCTGCATACCTTCCGCTACCCACAGACCTACTCCCCAGCTATCTCCCGGATGCTCAGAATGGACGGCATCAGGGGTCCATCTTACCCTCCAGGCGTGGGAAGCCCTGGCCTTCAACTGGAGGGGGGAATGCAGAGCCACCCTGCCAAGTCACTTTGGGTTGTTTGTGTCCACAGCTTCTATCAGGCAGCCCTCTCCACCCAACTCCCATCCACTGGGCTTCCTCCCCTTGGTCCTTCTGGCCACTTGCCCCACAATGTCACCAGCCTCAGGCTACAGCAACATCCCAAGAGCCTTCTCTATATCCTGCCTACATCTTTGTAAATAGTCTTTATAGTAAACTTTCCTCAAGTTATCCAGTTTGAGTGGGTTGTTTCTTGCAAGGAGCCTAATACAAGGCAGAGGTCATCCAGAAGGGTGTCATGGGTGCGGTAGTTAAAGATGTCCTTGCCTAGCCGGGCATGGTGGTGCACGCTTGTAATCCCAGTACTTGGGAGGTTGAGACAGGAGGATCACAGGTTCGTGGCCAGCCTCAGCTACTTAGTGAGGCCCTCCGCAACTTAGTGAGACCCTGTTTCAAAATAAGGAATAAAAATAGAGCTGGGGATGTAGCTTGGAGGTAGAATGCCCCTGGGTTCAATCCCCAGTA
>PVJS01036522.1:0-20417 GCA_004027185.1 Glis glis | reverse complement strand
GAGAGAGAGAGAGAGAGAGAGAGAGAGAGAGAGAGAGAGAGGCAGGGAGAGAGCGAGAGCTGAGGCTGGTTGCGAACCCGGATCCTTCGGTCTCTGCCTCCCAAAGTACTGGGATTACAAGCGTGCGCCACCACGCCCGGCAAATCAAAGCATTTTTAGTAAAAAAAAAAAAAAAGAAGAAGAAAATTTAATTTTTTTTTTTGCAGTACTGGGGATTGAACCTAGAGGGAATTCTACCTCCAAGCTACACCCCCAGCCCTATTTTTTGTTCTTTATTTTGAAACAGGGTCTCACTAAGTTGTGGAGGGCCTCACTAAGTAGCTGAGGCTGGTCGTGAACCCAGATCCTCCGGTCTCAGCCTCCCAAGTACTGGGATTACAAGCGTGAGCCACCATGCCCGGCTTGAAATTTTAAATTTCAAATGGCAGATAAATAAATTTTGAGTCACAAATTCCATATGTAAAACATTTATAATTTATCACTTCTGGCAACAGAAAAGCATACCCATTTAACCACAACCACAACAAAAATCATTCAACTCTAAAAGACGTAACCCTAAATAATCAAGGCAATGTGAGGGGATGCTAAAACAACAACAACAACAACCCTTAATAAAGCATTTTATGGCATGCAAATTATACCTCAGTGTAGTTATAAGAGGAGACAAGAACACCTGCTTCGAGTGCAGGGGCGCTAGGAACATGACAGTACCGGCACAGGGGACATTTGTCATGCCGCCTGTCCCCAGCCAGCAGGAGGAGGAAGAGAAGCTAGAGGCAGGTGACAGGAAGTCCTGGCTGGTTACTTCGCAGTCCCTGTTCATTCCTTGTGCACTCCCACAGTGACCTATCTTCTCTGGAACTTGGCCCTTGTCCTTGTCCTTCCTTCTGGTGTCTGAATTTGACTACACTCCTTCACTGCTCTAGTTGAAAAGTTTTACTGGCCTGTCTCATCCTCCGTACCCCACGAAGCCGGCTTCACTACCACTGTGCAAGAAGACAGCTGAAGCACAGAGCTCTTCCCTAACTTGCACGGTCACACTGAGGGGCTTACAAAGCAGTTGTTGGGACATGAATCATGAATCATATTCTAAGCTTTCTGATGCCAAGCAGCTAACTCTGTCTATAAGTAGATGATATTTGTATAAATTCGACGATATTTGGGTTAATTCACCTAAATCTTCCTTCGGCACCTGCCGTAGATACACAGTACTCTAGGAAACACACAGGAGAAAAAAACTAGTCTCAGCCCTGCCAGATGTTTTCACATCAGGATGGGAGAGAAAAACCATGCAAAAATCGCTGTCTAAAAGGAGATGGAAGCCAGGTGTGGTGGCATGCCTATAATCCCAGTACTTGGGAGGCTCAGACAGGAGGATTGCAGGTTTGCAGCCAGCCTCAGCTACTTAGTGAGACCCAGTTTCAAAAAAATAGGGCTGGGGTGTAGCTCAGAGGTAGAACGCCCCAGGGTTCAATCCCTGGTACCACAAAAAAAAAAAAAAAAGAGATGGAAGTCAGGCATGGTGACACATGCCTGTAATCCCAGTAATTGAGAGGCTGAGACAGGAAAATCACAGGTTCAAGGCCAGCCTCAGCAATTTAGCAAGACCCTGTTTTCAAAATAAAATATAAAAAGGGCTGGGGGTAAAGCTCAAGAGGTAGAACGCCCTGGGGTTCAATCCCCAGTGCCACCGAAATAAATAATAAATAAATAGAGATGGATTTTTGCCATAGAGGTAAAAAATTAGTAGCATAATATGTCAAAGGAAGAACTACTTCTGGAGAGAATTATCAAACATTCTTAGGATGAGGGATCTAAAGAATATCTCTATGGTTTAAAGAACCACACAATTCTTAAACATGAAACAAGAACAGATGAATGTGACATCCAAGTAAAGAATTTCTGATCAAGAAAGGATATTATAGAATAAAAATTTTAGATAGCTGAAATCCTTGGAGAAGATACTTGAAACACGAAAATATAACATGGGATTAAACTTGAAAAATACAAGGCACTTCTCTGTACCAATAAGAAATCCAGTAACGAATGGAAAAAGTACATGAGAAGGGTGTTCATTGAAGGGGAAACCCAAAGAGGTATATAAAGAGATATTCAACTTTACCTTTAATTAAAGAAATGCATATTAAAGCTACATGAGATAGTCCTTGAGGGATACTGTAGTACTTCTAAGGGGAGTCTGATTCATTGTGCCAGCTAGCATTCTTTCTCTCTTCTACCCAGCAGAAATTTCTATCATAAAATCTGAGAGCTCTCGTTTGGTTCCATAGATTGCAGTGTGGGAATTTCAGAACAACACTCCAGGTATTCCTTTGATGGCTCATTAAATCAACTGCAGATATCACCAGAACACATGGGCACCCATACATGTCATGCACACATACGCATACGCATGTAAGATATTTTACACCAACAGCACTGGCCAGAGTTATCCAATCAGATAGTATCAGTGAATGTGAGTGCATTAGCCTGCTAGGGCTGTTGTAACAAAATACCACAATGGAGTGACTTAAAACAGAAATTCATTGTCTCACAGTTCTAAGGTCTAGAAATTTAAAATCAAGATGTCAGCAGGGTCATGCTCCTTCTGAAATCTGTAGGGGAAGGATCTTTCTTTGCTTCTCCACCCTTTTGGGTAGTTTGCCAGCAATCTTTAATGTTCATTTGCTTGTAAATTAATTATTCCAAATTTTTACCTTCATATAACCATCCTACCTGTTTGTGTGACTATCTTTGCATCCAAATTGATGTTTTTATAAGGAAACCAATCATATTGGATTAATGTTCACTCTAATGACCTCATTTTAACTCAGTGCCCACTAAAAAGATTCTATATCCAAGTAGGACACAATCTGAAGTACTTGGAGGTTAAACTTCAACATATCTTTTTTGGGGAAAACTTAACAGTGCAATATAAAGAGTGAGGCTTGGCTCATCCTTGGACTGTGGACTCAACCAGAAAAAGGGAAAGGAAAGAGGGAAGTAGGACCATGACACCTAACCCTCATCACAGGGTGGGGTCCTCAGAGAGGCTGCCAGTGTGCCAATCCCAAACTAAGCTTTGTCATAGCAACAGGATCAAGGTGACCTTTCCAATAGCCATATATTATACATCCAATTGAAACTTGCTGGCTAGGATTTCTCTCCACCAGTTCTAACTATAAACCTTCTACAGTCTACTGATCACAGGCTAAACATGGCATCTCAGAAACCATAACAATGACAACCCATTAGTAATGTAAAATATTCATAATTTATTCCAAAATCATAACTTAGGAGAAAACGTTATAGGCCAGGTTTTTAAATGTAAAAACATCCCTATATACTGGAAAATGCTGATGTTAAAGAAAATATTTTTAGCTGGGCGTGGTGGTGTATGCCAGTAAGTCTGGTACTTGAGAGGCTGAGACAGGAGGATCTCAGGTTCAAGGCCAGTCTTAGCAACTTTGAGAGGCCCTCAGCAATTTAGCGAGACCCTATTTCAAAAACTTTTAAAGGGCTTGGGGTTGTGTCGCAGCACTACCCCAGGGTTCAATCCCCAGTACCACAAAAACAAAACAAAACAAAATTTAAACATATTTCAAGCAATGTACAGAGGTGCACACCTGTAATCACAGTACTTGGGAAGATAAGACAGAAGGATCACAGGTTCAACACCAGCCTCAGCAACTTAGTGAGACCCTCAGCAATTTAGTAAGACCCAATTTCAAAATAAAAAATAGAAAGGACTGGGTGTATAGCCAAGAGATAGCATGCGCTTTGGCTTGATCCCCAGTACCAAAAAAATATTAAATATAACCAATCTGAATTGCTGGGTAGATGCTCAAAAACATAGTAATAGTAATAGTATTTCTGTAGAAGGCCTAAAGCATTTTTAAGAAAAAGCTTCCCAAGTCCTCATTAATCAGAGCCACTAGAGGATACTGGTAACAATTAGAGCAAGAAATGAGCACTTCTAGAAATTCAAGTTGGTGTCAAAGGAAAATAATTCGGTGTTTATGATTTGATTATGTTTTCCATTGAGAGAAAAACTGTGGCTGCAAAAAGAAAGAAAAGTACACATTTGTGTGTGTATATGTGTGCTGGAGATTGAACCCAGGGGCATTCTACTGCTGAGCTACATCCCCAGTCCTTTTTATATTTCGTTTTGAAAGTCACTGTGGCTGGCCTTGAACCTGCAATCCTCCTGTCGCAGCCTGCCAAGTACTGGGATTATAGTGTGTACCACCATGCCTGGTCTCATTATTTCTTACCCAGCTCACAATGAAATTTAATGATTTATTTGCTAACTTTAAGATCACTATGCATTAATGGATTAATACAGTCTTAACTAAGATTATATTTGGGTAATGTATAAACATCTTTAATATTCAAAATGGCAAGCTATAAATTATTTATTGAGTTATAGTGTCAGACTTACAGTTCTGAATGTACTAGAATAATAGAAAAGTAATTACTGGACTCTGTTATCATAGATCTGGAGTATATTCCCTTTAACTACCAAATACCAGAGTGTTTTAGTCAGCATTCTCATGCTGTAATCCAAAACACTGACCACCACAACTTAAAGGAAGGAAGATTTATTTGCTCACAGTTCTGGAGATTTCAGGGGTTCAGTCCATGTCAGGTCAGGTTACATTGGTGGGGCTGAGGGCATGAAGGTGGGAGGCAAAAGAGGGAGAGCAAGGGCTCTGCTCTCACATCACTGAGGCCAGAAGCAAGAGAGAACTATGAAGGGGGTTCAAGGACACAGGCAGAGTCCCTAAGGCCACACCCCCAGGAACCCGAATACTGCAGACACGCCCCAACTGCCTAGGTTACCACCCAATAAATCCATTACAATGGATTTATCCACCAATGAGATTGTCGCCCTTGAGATCTAATTATATCAGCTCTGAACATCAATACATGAGCTCTTGCCGGGACCTTTCTAAATCTAACCAAGGCCCAGAGCCCATACACATTGCATCCAGTTGAACAAGCTTTCCTTCTCATAGCATTTCTTCCCTCCAGGAGCTACACATCTAAGGCACTATGTCTCAGATCTCAATCAGTAAGAATTTACAGTACCAGTATTACATGCAAAGCACTGAATTCCTTCAACATATTTTCCTTTTGGAAATTTCTACTGAGCATCAGAGGCACTGTGCCGCCACGTCCCTTCAAAGAGATCGTGACACAGACAGACACCGAATAATAACGAGCAAAGTGCACAGGAGAGTCGTTGTTTAGGGACACATTCACAGGATAAAAGCATGGGAGGCCCTTGTGGCCAGCAGAAGGCACAAGAGGACAGGATCTGGGTCCTCAGGCCTGCTCTGCCTCAGGCAGGTGACTTGCACCATCTCATCTTCGGTTTTCTTATCTATAGAATGCAGTTATTTGTTTGTAGTGACTTGAATTTGGCATTCAATATATGTTAATTTCTAATTTTTCCCCTTGGAGGAAAAATTTATTTTCAGTGGTATAAGAAGAAAAAAGAAAAAAAAAAAAACCTGATCTGGGAGTGTAGCTCAGTGGTACAGCCTGCGCTTAGCATGCCCAGGGCCTGGGTGCATACCCAGGCACCAAAATAACAAACCAACAAAAACCTCGTTCACTGAATGTCCATTACATGCTAGGCATTTTTCACTTTCTCCGTCTATATTCTGCCCTCCAGGTGAATAAAAGAATATGTACAAAAGCTGGGCTGAAAGGCATGGATGGGGTTGAAATCCGTCTCATGGCTACTGGAAGATTGCAGTTTATGACCCACTGATAGCACAGGTAGTGGATGGCAGGAATCCTAACTCATCTGTGGTGTATCGTTTTTATGTTGATTTGCTGCTTGTCCTGCATTCTATATCCTATTATTCATGATGTAACTTTTGCTTTATCACATTGTATGGATTTAAGATTTATATATACCCTCTCAATTCAATTTTATAAGGTAGAATTTTTTTAAATTTTAATACAAGCCAGGCATGGTGGTGCATGCTTGTAATCCCAAACCTGGAGGCTGAGATAAAAAGATGGCAGGTTCAAGGCCAGCCTAAGCAACTTAGCAAGACCCTCAGCAACCTAGCAAGGCACTGTTTCAAAATAAAAATAAAATAGAGCTAGGGGAGCCTGGCATGGTGGCACATGCTTATAATCCCAGTACTTGGGAGGCTGAGACAGGAGAATTGCAGGTTCGCAGCCAGCCTCAGCTACTTAGTGAGGCCCTCAGCAACTTAGTGAGACCCTGTTGCAAGATAAAAAATAAAGAAAAATAGAACTGGGGGTATAGCTTGAAGGTAGAATGCCTCTGGGTTCAATCCCCAGTACCACAAAAACAAAATAGAGCTAGGGGTATAGCTCAGAGGTAGAACATGCCTGGGTTCAATCTCAAGTACAAAAAAAAAAAATTAATACAATGACATGGTGTGTGTATGTGTGTGTGTACATGTGTGTTTGTGTGTGTGTGTGTGTGTGTGTATACATATTTTGTTTTGTAGTACTGAGGACTGAACCCAAGGACCCTCTACCACTAAGCTACACCCCCAATCCTTTCCTTTTTATTTTTTATTTTCAAACTGGGCCTTGCTAAATTGCTCAGGCTAGTCTCAAACTCTCAATCCTCCTGCCTCAGCCTCCTGAGTAGCTGGGATTACAGGTGTGTACTACCACACCTGGTATTGACATGTATTTTACTTGTGGGAAATTGCAACCCAGCAATAATTGTTACCCTCACTCAGTTCATATTTTTTATTCTTCTATTTTAAAATGTACATCTAAAATGTACACACACACAAACACGCACACTTCTGCTTAAGCACAATGAACCACCTACATATTTCTCTTCATTGCCTCCCAAAACCCTACCAAAATGACAGCATAACAATATCAGGTATTAACCCACAAGGACAAAGGGACTCAGAAAAGAGAGAACAATAGAAGAAAAAAACTGAAGAAACTTTAGAAAGACAGAAAGTAGCTGGGCCGGGCGTGGTGGCGCACGCTTGTAATCCCAGTACTTTGGGAGGCGGAGACCAGAGGATCCGGGTTCGCGGCCAGCCTCAGCTCTCTCTCTCTCTCTCTCTCTCTCTCTCCTTAGTGAGGCCCTCCGCAACTTCGTGAGACCGGTTTCAAAATAAAGCATAAAAAATAGGGCCGGGGGCGTAGCGTGGAGGTAGAACGCCCCTGCGTTCAATCCCCAGTACCGCAAAAAAAAAAAAAAAAAAAAGAAAGTAGCTGGGCATGGTGGTGCATGCCTATAATCCCAGGACTTGGGAGGCTAAGGCAGGAGGATCGCAGGTTCCAGACCAGCTTCAGCAACTTAGCGAGGCCCTCAGCAATTTAGTGAGACTCTGTTTCAAAATAAAAAATAAAATCAGTCTGCAGGTGTAGCTCAGAGGTAGATCACCCCTGGATTCAATACCCAATCACAACAACAACAACAAAACAAAAAGACAGAGCAGATGGACAGTGGCCCCGATTGATCAGAATAAAGGAAGTTTAAACTTCAGGACCTGCAAAGGGAAGCCACAGGAGCAATGCATGCAGATTCTCCCAAAAGACTCAGCGGCTTTCAGGCCAGGGAGGGTAATGAGGAACATGGCTGTGTGTACAGAGACTGGTAGGGAATCCTAAAAGCAGTTGGACCAAGATCACTAGAAGTTTAAAAGATGCTTTCAACTTAAAAGAGAACAAAGCTAAAAGATTGGGGAGGGGGAAGAAACAGAGAAAATACAGGAAAAGGGGAAAAACAAAATTATAAAATCTTCAGAGGGCTAAGACAATAATTGCAATCATAACAAAGCAAAATGCTATGGGACAGAAGAAATCAGAAAATAAGCATGGCAGGCACTTATTTGCTAACCCAACATCACCATCCCTTCTTTCTTAGTAATGGAAGCGCTATCTTGCTGGAAGCAATGATGTACCCAGCTAAAAACATTTTCTAAACTCCCTCAGACACGGAAGTAACCCAGGAGAAATAAGTGGAAAGGCCTAGGAGGGGCTTCTGAAAAAGTTCTTTAAGGCACTAGCAGAACTTTCATATGGGTCTTCAGCTTGAGCTCCTCTGGAGCCTGGGCTAGTGCCAAGCAGAACATGTCAAATGCTGAGACACCGGCCACATCATAAGCTTGTGCCCCACAATGACCCACCCACAGTCAATTTCCCCTGAAGTACTTGGGTCTTACAAAGTATTTGAACATCACACCGGCCACCACAAGCACAGAGAGGGTTGTCTGTAACTGAACTGAATAATGAAAGCTGAATTTCAAATGACTTGGCAATAATCAAGGAGCCAGAAATTCATCTGGAATTTATTAAGCCAAGTAGATTCATTTCCTTACACAAAAAGGATTACTGCAAATTGCAGTGTGGCTGTCAACCGCATTCTTTTACCAGAACTAAGGCCACATTTCAAAAGTATCAGCTCTTTGGCAAGTCGAGCTTTTCAGGTCTTACAAGCATTTTCCAATTCTAAAAATGTTTGCAAATTGGCTTAAAAACAGGCGGCTGTATAAACTTTATCCTTTGAATAAAACATCTAAAAATGCACTTCCTTTCTTCATGGACTATAAACACTTCTCTTTTCTAAAATAGCTCATTAAGCTCATTTTTAGTAAGACAGCATAAAATGTCCTTCTTGGAAACATCTTACAGTGGCCTCTTCCAAATTGAATACAGGAGAAGAGCTAAACTAATAAGAGGACTCAAAGACACACACAAGAAACGTGAAAAGCAATTTAAAGGGGGGGAAAGATGCAAAAAGAACAAAAGAATAACTGAGACGAAGACATATAAATGTCTATACAGTAATGTATCAAGGCTTTATAAAACGCATTTGAAAAGAGGACACTGAATACATGGAGTCTATATCCCCAGCTCTCTGATCTGAAACTTCAAATAGAAGACACCGTGAGTACAAGAACATACGACAATGTTTTCAACAGTGCAAAAACTGGAATTCTTCTCCCTCAGTGTAAAATGTCTCAGTCGAGTCAACTAGTCTTAGGTTTTGCTTCTAAGTCCATTGACTGGAAAGAATTAATAGTAAAGAAGTGCTGAAATACGCCCGAGGATCTCTAGGGAGAGGAACAGTACAGAAGCACCACCAGGAAACTAAGCCCACTACCCGTAAGGCATTTGTCCACACTGGCCTCAAAGTCTCATGGATGAAAGGATTTTTTATTACAGCTTAAAAATCTATAAGGTACTTAATGAAAATCCATATTTATAAATCAAAGGTCAGAATAAACAAAGTTATCTATCGTAGGATACACACACACACACACACACACACACACACACCACCACCACCACCATGACCACCACCATACACATGCACACTTGGAAAGTAACGGTTATTCCAGGAAAGAAAAAAAAATCATTGAATAATATTTTTTTTTGTAGTAGGGATTAAACCCAGGGGCATTCTACCTCCAAGCTACATCCTCAGCCCTTTTCATTATATTTTATTTTGAAACAGGGTCTCTCTAAGTTGCTGAGGGTCTCCCTAAATTGTTGAGGCTGGCTTTGAAGTTGTGATCCTCTAATCTCAACCACTAAGTCCGGCTTAATAATCTATTTTTATTTTATCCAGATTCAAGTAGAATAATAATAATATGGGCACTTAACATTTGTCAAGGACCTACATGTATTTGACATTCATTTTTTTCTTAACCTTATCACCACCTTGTAATTCTCAGTTTACGATGGTGGGAACTTAGGTTTACAGATGCTACATGTCTTGGTCACACAGTTATGCCGTGTATGAGCTACACCACTGTAGTACTGCCCCAAACCCTGCCCATCTAGCCCCTACACTATGCTAGAACTCAGAAAAGAAACAAGGACACAACATGCCACAATATATACTTTTGGTTACAACTCTGTGGATCTGTATTTAAAAGTTAGAAAAGTTTCATTTCCTTCCTTGTTACATTTGATTAATGACTTAAAGTTTTTTAGAGTCGCTAAATCAAAACCACTAACATACATGATTGTACATTTTGAAAACAAAATACCTTCACCAAATTACTCTGACCTCAAACCCCTAGGAAGAGGAGAGCAATTTTCCCTGTTTAGGAAAGGAAAAATAATGTCAGATTAAAGTGACTTCCCGATGATCTTCAATGTACCAAGGTCGCTTCAACAGAGCAATAGGATTCAAGTTTAACACCTGATATAGCAGACCATGAGGATTTTTCTGGATCTGTTGTGTCTTAGCATATTAAGGGTTCATACCTCTACTATATCCACTAAAGTGGGCTGACGGTAGAGATTTTGTTAAAACAGACTGTTTGAGAGAATGTTGATGTCTTGGATAGCTCTTTCTATCTCTTCTTTCATAGAGTACTTGCCCCTAGACCATGACTTTGCACAAGGATTTTCTGAGGCTTGGTTTAGTTCCCACCCATACTCCAAACTTCTACATTCATAAAAAAATAGCGCAGAGGTAGAATGCCCCTGCATTCAATCCCCGGTACCGCAAAAAAAAAAAAAAAAGGTGAATGGTTACTCCTGCAGATGAACTGGTCTTGCTCCCTGTTTCTTTCCCCCTATTCCAGTCGTGAACACTGTTGATAAGCCTCTGCCTACCTGCTTAACTTTCATGAGATCAGTGGTCCCTTAGGATCCCTAACACACTCCTGGATTTTTGTCGTGTATGTAGGTGTGTGTGCGTGTGCGTGTGCGTGTGCGTGTGTGTGTGTGTGTTACTGGGGACTGAATCCAGGGGCAGTCTACCTCCGATCTACACCCCCATCCCTATTCTATTTTTTATTCTGAAACAAGGTCTTGCTAAGTTGCTGAGGGCCTTAAGTTGCTGAGGCTGGCCTTGAACCTGTGATCCTCCCTCGGCCTCCCAAATACTGGGGTTACAGGCATGTGCCACCACACTCAGGTTCTGCCTAGCTTTTCGGCCACCATCTCCCCTTCCTTTTCTTGTCTGCCTAACAGAAGGCATTTCCTCAGGCTCAGTCCCTGATCCTCTATGTGATATGGTCTTTCGGTTCCACTGTCACATTCCACTCCACGGATTCCAATGTCACCTGATATGGCATTCACACACACACACACACACACACACACACACACACACACACCACTCACAATCTTGTAATTCTATCTTCAAATCAGCACCTGCCACATAAAGCAGATAACTAGCTTCCTCATCCAACAGACCCGCTCAGGTGATACTGCCCCTACCCATCTCAGATGCCCTCGCGCTTCAGGTCAAGAAGGGCCTTCCAGAACCTTCAACTGCTTTTCCTGCAGATCTGCTGTCCAACACATTCACACACTTTCTATGCTGCCTGCGACTGTCTCCTCCCCATCAGGACAAGCCCCAGGAAGAGCCATGACGGCAAGTGCCCTCCAGCTCCCTCCCTCACCACAAACATCGCCTCTGCCCCCAGTCCTATCCCAACATCAGGAAGTAAGGGTATCTACTTACACTTTAGTGTGAGTCTGTACTACCTTCCATATTACATTGAAGTGCTTTTCTATGCTTTTTAACTTAGCTCCAATTACAAAATAATAAAAATGAGTCAAACAGTGACAGATATAAGGGGCAGCTAATAGCACCACAGGTTATGTGTGTGCCCACACAACAGCAAGGGCCAAAAGAGAGGGAGAGAAGCAGAAGATGACAAATGAAGTGGTTGAGAGCTCGAGTTTTTCCATTAGACAAATCTAAGATTAAATGCATGTTCTACCTATATCATCTGTACAGTACTGGGAAGAAACTTTACTGAGTCTCTCTTTTCTGTTAAAAAAAAATACGCCAGGCATGGTGGTGCACACCCGTAATCCCAGTACTTGGGTGGCTGAGATAGGAGGATTGCCAAGTTCGAGGCCAGCCTCAGCAACTTAGCAAGACCCTCAGCAACTTAGTGAGACCCTGTTTCAAAATAAAAAGTAAAAAATAAAAGCCGGGCATGGTAGCACATGCTTGTAATCCTAGTACTTGGAAGGCTGAGACAGGAGGATCGCAGGTTCGCAGCCAGCCTCAGCTATTTAGTGAGGCCCTCTGCAATTTAGTGAGACCCTGTTTCAAAATAAAGAATTAAAAAATAGGACTGGGGGTGTAGCTCAGAGGTAGAATGCCCCTGGGTTCAATCCCCAGTTCTGCAAAATAAATAAATAAATAAATAAAAATGGCTCAGGATGTAGCTCAGAAGTAGAATGCCCCTGGGTTCAATCCCCAGTACCAAATAATAATATAATTTCAAAAATCAATTCATGTGAAAGCTAAGAAGAAAAATTAAAAAGCAAGTTAAGGGAAAATTAGTTTGCACCAATACAGATGAGGAGCCTCATTCAGCTTCCCTTTTCCCATTTCTGAACAAAGCTGCATTCAAAGCCTCTGCCTTCAGCTTTTTGTGCCATTTCAGAACAATTTCTAAAAGCCCAGGTATGAAGCGCAGCACTCTGAAAGCACAAGGCGGGCCTCCGATGTCTGAGCTGAAGCAGGAGAGGGAAACGTCCCTGCTCACAAATGTTTTCATTATTTTCTCATTTCTGAACGGGGGAAACTGTTTTGGGCTTCTGTCTCCAGTGAGTACTGGTACAGCCCATGCTCACACTGCAGGACTCAACCCATCCATGAACTAGACAGTGTCTCATGAAGGGATCCCTAAGTCTCACAATGCTGCTCCTACCCCAACACAGGGCACCGCTGAGCAGGCCAGCTTCACCCACAAGCTTCCTCGGATGTTTATCTTACAATATTTGATTTCCTTCGGGCATCTTTAGAATTGGTCGAACAAAGTCAATGATGTCTCATGGTTTAAACTTTCTTTACAAGAAACATGCTTGGAACTTGCTCAATCTTGAACTGAATGTAAAGAGAAAAAACCTTATACAACTTCTCTTGTTGAGTGAAGCGTAGCCAGGAAGCCAGCCATGTCACAGGGCTCAAGAGATTTCAAGTATAAAATATTCAAAGACATTATTCATTCATTCATTGACTTACCCAATGAATACTCACTGAGTGCCGAAATACCTGGCACTGTGCAAGGCTCGAAAACAAACTTATGTTCTAGTGGGAATAATAGCCAAATACATACACACACGCACACACACACAGACACACACACACGCACACACACACACACACACACACACACACACACAGTAAGCCATAGATATATTTATCTATCATAATCTCAGCTAGGACTTACCTTCTTTTCTTTTCTTTTGGCACTGGGGATTGAACCCAGTGTTCTACCTCTGAGCTACATCCCCAGCCCTTTTTATTTTTTATTTTGAAACAGGGTCTTGATGAATTGCTGAGGCTGGCCTCGAACCTAGTATCCCCATGTCTCAGCCTCCCAAGTACTGGGATTACAAGCATGTGCCACAATGCCCGGCAGGACTTTACCTTCTTAAAGTGGAATCTGGTTGCTATTTTGGAAGCAGGAAGTTCCGGCGATAGCAAAAAGTATGGGAGGTGATTGTGGCTGTGGCAAGAAGTGGTCAGATTCTGAATATATGTGGAGATACCGCCAGTTGTGTTTTTTCACAGACTGGAAGACTAGATGTGGGGTGTGATTTTTAGAAAAGAAGAAGGCCAGACACAGTGGCTAATGCCTATAATACCAGTACTTGGGAGGCTGAGACAGGAGGATCACAGGTTCGAGGTCAGCCTCAGCAATTCAATCTGACCCTCAGCAACTTAACCAAGACCGTGTTTCAATATAAAAATAAAAAGAGCTGAGGGTGTAGCATGGAGGTAGAAGGCCCCTGAGTTTGATTCTCAGCACCAAGAAAAGAGAGGAGTGAGAAAGATAGATACAAGAAGTACTAATAATGACTTCAAAGTTGGGGGTCTGAGCAACTGGTGAATGAATGGCAGCATCATTTGCTAGGACAGGAAGGGGAGGGATGAGCAGGCAGGTATTGGGGAGGAGAAAGAACTGAGTCTTGTTTTGAACACAGTAATTGTGACGGGCTGTCTGACCTACAGTGGGAAATCGTGAGTAGTTGGTCAGATATACGAGTCTGAGGTTGAGGGACAAGGCCAGGGCCAGGAATATGAATAGGCAAGTCCCCAGCAGGGAGAGGGAACGCAAAGCTATGGACCTGATAGCACCTGCCAGGGAGACTGGGGACAAAAGAGGAGGCATGTGAAGATGAGCCCCTGGACGTTCTAGCATTCACTGATGACAATACCTGGGAGGCTCCCACAAAGGAAAACTAGAAGCATTAAGGCAAAAAGGAGACAAACCCAAAAGACAAACGAAGGGAATGTTCTGAGAGGAAAGTTATGACCTCTGTGACTGATCCTTTCGACAGTAACAAGTTCTTCATACAATAAATTCCAAATGGATTAGATACTGCTTAAGAAGTAAAGACAGAGCCAGGCATGGTGGCGCACGCTTGTAATCCCAGTATGTGGGAGGCTGAGACAGGAGGATCGCAGGTTCATGGCCAGCCCTCAGCTACTTAGTGAGGCCCTCCGCAACTTAGTGAGACCCTGTTTCAAAATAAAGAATAAAAAATTGGGCTAGGGGCATAGCTCGGAGGTAGAACGCCCCTGGGTTCAATCCCCAGTACCGCAAAAAAAAAGTCTAGAATACAAATTAGAAAACATCCTCATCAAAACACGACACATATTACAAAGCCCTGTACAATAAATGTACAATTTCCGGTATGCATGAACTACTAAAAGTTGGGCCACATAAAAGAAGAAACTGATACTCTTATAAGTTGTCTTATAGAAGAAACTAGTTAGATATGATCTATCTTCCTGCTCTACCTCAAAGTATAACTCAATGTCACCATGTAAAAAGATTCCCCTGTTGTAATGATTTTTTTGTAGTACTGGGGATTGAACCCAGGGGCATTCTACCTCTAAGCTGCACCCCAGTCCCTTTTATTTTTTATTTTGAAACAGGGTCTCGATAAGTTGCTGAGAGTCTCACTAAATTGCTGAGACTGGCCGCAAGCCTGCAATCCTCCTATCTCAGCCTCACAAATTCTGGGATTACAGGCATGCGCCACCACACCCAGCTCCCTTTTATAATACTTTAAATGCTTTATTATTATTTATAATACTTTAAATGGTTTTTGTTTTGGTACTGGGATTAAACCCAAGTGACATTCTACCTCTGAGCTACACCCTCCAGCCTTTTTTATTTTTTATTTTGAAACAGGGTCTCACCAAGTTGCTCAGGGCCTCAAGTCGCTGAGGCTGTCCACGAACCTGCAATCCTCCTGGTTAGCACATCCCACATACTGGGATTACAGCTGTGAACCACCACACCCAGCTCACTTAGATATATTTGAACATGTAAATCTAGGCCCTGCAATGGTTCAAGAGTGTCTATCATCAATACTGTAACATGTAATATTTGATCACACACTTTCCAGACACTAACATCATGAGATAGAACTTATGCTGGTGAACGGGGCTTGTCACATACAAAACCTTACAACCTTCAGTACAACAAGGAATGAGAGCCCACTCTCTTCAGGACACAAACCCTTTACGTCACTAACTGGCCAGTGTCACACAGACTATATAGTGATCAGGCCTGAGCAGGCCTGAGCCGGGTACAGTGGTGCACACCTATAATCCCAGTACTTGGGAGGCTGAGACAGGAGAATCACAGGTTCAAGACCGGCCTCAGCAACTTGGTGAGACCCTGTTTCAAAGTAAAATAGGGCTCAGGATGTAGGTCAGAGGTAGGACAGCACTGGTTCAATCCCTAGTACCACAAGAAAAATAAAAAAGAGGACAGGTCTTAGAATCACATTGCCCGTGTTCAAATTCACACTCACCACTTACTAGTTCTCATGCTTCCTTGAACAAATTATCTCACTTCTCACCCCTCTTTTTCCTCATCTGAGCAGCACGTCCTCAGGCAATACTAGTTCTTCATTATATGGCCATGTGGGTATAATGACCCACATGTGACTCACCTTTTCTGAGAAAACCATCCCTGGTAGGTAACTTGCTACTCAAGCCGGCTCATTCCTGTGTAGGACAGGCCTTTATCAATAGAAGTCTTCAACACTGAGTCAGAAGTCTCACTGTGACCAATCAGTACCAATACCGCCCTGTGCAAGATGTTCCCAACTGCTCTTCGCTGGGCTTGCAGATAGACATAATGTCGAGGGCTGGGTACCATCATCAAGAGGCATATAAGAAAGACCACTTGAGCATCCTATTCCCAGGAAGTAGCAGCAGTCTTTGAGCATGTTGGGAGATTTATGTTTACATAACTCTTTGGAAAGGCTGTTTATGGAGTTGTGACTCACCTCCAGGGCTGGCTAATGCCTCCCTCTTTGGAGCAAAGCAGTAGATCAAGCATGTTGAACCTTTGTTTCAAAGTTGTGCAGATATGACAGTCATTATCCTTATTAATACCTTTGAGTACATCAAACGTGTTTTTAAAGAAACCCAACCACTAATTACCTTTGGAAACCAAAGAGTAAGGACAGGTATGCATAATTTATCATTTCCTTGGGCTCCAACACATTTTTGACAGTTAACAGGCTCAAGGAGATCTGCAAACAACAAATAAGCCAACCTTTTGACTGGACACCAAATATGCACTCATTCAACAAGCACTTGAGATCTGTCAGAAATCATAGGGCCTATAATCCCAGTACTTGAGAGGATGAGACAAGAGGATCACAAGTGAGTGACCAGTGCCTGGTAACTTAGAAAGACCCTGTTTCAAAATTAAAAATTAAAAGGGCTGGGGGTTTAGTTCTGAAGTAGACTACCCCAATACCACAAAAACAAATTTTAAAAAATCAACAACTCAGCTCATACACAGTAACTAGAAGAAATAGTTCACCTCACAAAGTATACCTTCTCCAAACTAAAACAGGTTGGACAAATTGGTGGACTTTGCCGTATCCTCCATAGCCAGCATTCACAAAGCCAGTGGTTTTCTGTAACTCAAATGCTGTTATGTTGAGAAGCAGCTTTAAAAGGAAGGGAGAAGGGCAGGGAAGTGGTTACTCTGAGCAGCAGCCCTGGGTACCCAGGGCACTCCTGGCAGCCCTAGGACGCAGCTGGAGCCTCAGCGCGCAGGAGGACAGAACTGAAGCGGACTGCAGAGCTCAGCGCGCTCCGCCGCACCCGCCTCTCACCCACCAGAGCGGTGCTTTACAAAGAGCCAAGGAAACACCAAGGTGCTCTGCTTCCTCACAGCGGCCAACTGTGACTTCAGCTGGCCTTCTGTGACTTCACTGAGAAGGGACAGAACCCTCCTTGTCTCGGCTTCACCTCCTTCCTCTCTGGAGGGAACGCAATGAGTCCTCTGTTACCTAAATGTTTAATGCCATTAATAATCTCAGAAAACGTGGAACAACATGCACCATTCATTCACTTATTTAGGGGAAAAGTACAAATGAGAATTGCTCATTATGGCTAGAATATGAAGAAGCTAGTGTCTCAACTCCTGCTCATAGTTGCAAACTGGCTCAAAGCAGTTAGGGGGTAGCTTGTGGATGTGTCTCAATAACCATAAAATCATTCATTCCCTTACCCAGGGGTTCAATCCTCTAACTAGTTCGAGGACACTTTTTTATTATTATTAAAGTATAAGTTCTTTAGTGGGGTGTGGTGTCAAATGCCGGGAATCCCAGTAATTGGGAGGCTGAGACAGGAGGATCACAGGTTCGAGGTCAGCCTCAGCAACTTAGTGAGGACCTCTGAAACTTACTGAGACCCTGTTTCAAAATAAAAAATAAAATAGGGCTGGGGGTGTAGCTCAAAGGTCGAATGCCTCTGGGTTCAAGCCCCAGTACCAGTTAAAAAAAAAAAGAATATAAGTTCTTTGTATTTTTCCCTTTTTTTGTGGTACTGGGGATTGAACCAGGGGCATTCTACCTCCAAGCTACACCCCAGCCCTATTTTTTTATTCTTTATTTTGAAACAGGGTCTCACTAAGTTGCAGAGGGCCTCACTAAGAAGCTGAGGCTGGCCGCGAACCCGGATCCTCCGGTCTCAGCCTCCCAGGTACTGGGATTACAAGCATGTGCCACCACACCCAGCTTTCCCCTTCTCTATGAAAGAGTTTATCTCTAGTTTTCAGTGAATCAGTACATGGGAAGGATCCAGAATGACTGGCAGTGTGCTGGAGCCCTCCCAGTTCCTCAGGAAATACCTTGACATATCTGCTTATATTTCCTGGAGTCAGGCTATTCTAATGGCATCACTGCCCCGGTTCCTATTTGTGTGAATCAGATCCTTCCCAAGGGGACTTTAGGAACTCTCTCATCTCTTGCCTTCCCTCCCTTTCCTAGGGTCTTTTCTTATTTGCCAAAGAGAGGAGATGTGTTCAAGAAATAGTTAACATTACCTACATAAAAAATGGGAGAAGTCAAGAGCAGTGGCGCACGTCTGTAATCCCAGTACTTGGGAGGCCGAGGCAGGAGGATCACAGGTGCAAGACCATCCTCAGCAATTTAGCAAGGCCCTCAGCAACCTAGTGAGACCTTGTTTCAAAATAAAAAATAAAGAAGGCTGGGGGTATAGCTCAGAGGTAGAATGCCCCTGGGTTCAATCCCCAGTACAAAAGAGAAAGAAAGAGAGGAAGGAAGGAAGGAAGGAAGGAAGGAAGGAAGGAAGGAAGGAAGGAAGGAAGGAAGGAAGGAAGGAAGGAAGGAAGGAAGGAAGGAAGGAAGGAAGGGAAAAGAGGGAAATTGGGGAGTGGGGGTAGGACGAAGACATTTCTTGGCTGTTCAAACCTACCTGGAGAAACCTATGGTGTTAGAAATGGGAAGAGTGGTTACTTATAGAAGGGATGGAGACTGATATATGCTCTGGAAGAGAACTTTCTTGAGCGACAAAAAAAATGTTCTCTATTTCTTGATTGGTACGCTGCTTACATGGGTACACACATTTGACAAAACTCCTGCAACTGTATCCTTAAAATCAGTGCATTTCACTGCATGTAAACATTTCCTCAGGAAAAGTAAACAACCTGAGCTGCTCCTGGAGGTTCCATTGTCTGCAACTTCAAGACCACAGAACAGGTAAAAAAGCCACCATGCCCCAGTGCACTGGGCAAATGTATTAGCCCCGTGGCAGCCCTGTCTGAAGCACTGCCCTTCTCTGACTCAAGGCCGCCACTCCACGCTGTGCAAACGTCTGCTGTAGCAACTATCTAGAGATGCTGCTGGATTTGCTGGCATGTCTGCTCCTCGTGGAGTACGCCTCTCTGCAGATCCAGGCAAGGGGCTGAGGATGTGCAATTCAAATGATAAATCTGTAAGTGCCTGGCACACAGCAGGCATATGATAGGTATTTTTGTTGTTGTTGTTGTTGTTGTTTTGGATAACTAAATGCAAGTCCCCATGAGGGAAGCCATCAACTATTAGGCAGGGACAGAGTGATGAGACACAGGACCAGGGTAAGGAAAGAAGAGGAAATTCCGAGCAAATAGTCAAATTACATGCTGGGACTCAGAGGAAGACATGTTTCATAAAGTGTCCCAACCAAACGACTGCCACACAGCCTTAGACACAGATGCAAGTTTCCACGGGGAGAAGAAATGAGTTCTGGTCCTTAAAACCCAAGCTTTAAGTTTTGTTCAGACTGCAGGCGTAATATTATATATTCACTCAACCAGCATTTACCAGGGTTAGGGTTAGGGTTAGCAGGTTTACCTAGGCTTACCAGGCACCGTGCTAAATACTCAAGCAAAGGATACTATTCATGCCTGATCTCCTATGGGAAAAAAAAAAAAGTGCAAAAAGAGAGATCCCCCTGAGCAATAGGAAGGAATGGGAGGGGTGGAGGTTTGACTGTTCAGAAAAGACTTCGCAGAAGGGTTGACTTTAAGCTAAGCATGGAAGATGGAAGAGGAGCACACTAGATAAACACGGCATAATGGGGTATTCCCTGCCTCATAGCATGGGGGGCAGGACAGCAGCCTGTGCATGGGCAACACATCAATGATCAGGGGCACTGACTGCTTTCCAGTCAACGTCTCCTTAACTGCACAACCACCATAGAAGGAAAGAGAGGAAAACTGAGGTCTACAGGGTTAAAGTAGCAGAGTCAGGACTTGAGCAATGACTTCAAAACTGCTCTTCATCTCTACACTATCTAGCAAGTAGTTATGGAGAAAATGTACAAAAGTAAAGGTAGATATATAGGCAGGGACCAGATTATAAAGGGCCATGAATGGTATACTAGGGACTGTGGACATGTGCTCATTAAAATAATATAATAACAATAACAATAATAATAATAATAATAATAATAAATTTTCTGATGACTCCTCAGGAAACAAAGAACATGATCATATTCGTGTGTGTGTGTGCGTGTGTGTGTGTGTGTGTGTGTGTGTGTTACTGGAGATTGAACCCAGGGGCATTCTACCTCCAAGCTACATCCCTAGCCCTATTTTTATTCTTTTTTTTTTTTTTTTTGCGGTACCAGGGATTGAATGCAGGGG
>PVJS01036521.1:0-20420 GCA_004027185.1 Glis glis | reverse complement strand
TTTTTTTTTTTTTTGCGGTACTGGGGATTGAACTCAGGGGCGTTCTACCTCTGTGCTACGCCCCCGGCCCTATTTTTTTATGCTTTATTTTGAATCTGGGTCTCATGAAGTTGTGGAGGGCCTCACTAAGGAGAAAGAGAGAGAGAGAGAGAGAGAGAGAGAGAGAGAGAAAGAGAGAGAGAGAGAGAGACAGGGAGAGAGAGAGAGAGAGAGCTGAGGCTGGCTGTGAACCCGGATCCTCCGGTCTCCGCCTCCCAAAGTACTGGGATTACAAGTGTGCACCACCACACCCGGCCTGGGTCTTCTTATTATTGATTTCTAATATCATTCCATTATGGTCTGAAAACATGCAGGGCATTATGTCACATTTTTTTGAAATTTCTTGTGCTTTCTTTGTGGCCCAGGATATGGTCTATTTTGGTGAAGGTTCTGTGGAAGCTGAAAAGAATGTATTCAGCTGTATTTGGATGTAGTATTCTGTATATATCTTGTAGGTCCATTTGGTTTATGGACTTCTTGAGATTTGAGGCATCTTTGCTGATAGTTGTGTGGAAAATCAGTCTAGAGGTGTGAGAGGAGTTTGAAGTCTCCCAATATTATTGTATTGGAATCTATGTGAGACATAATGTCATAAAGAGTTTGTTTTATAAAAGTGGTTGCCCTTATGTTTGGATCATAAATGTTGACTATTGTTTTATACTCTTGTTGGATCATTCCTTTAACCAGTAAAAATTAACCTGCTTTGTGTCTTCTGAAATGTTTAAGTTTGAAGTCTATTTTGTCTGATATGAGAGTTGCTACCCCTGCTTGTCTTTGAGTTCCATTAGCATGGAATAGCTCGCTCCAGCCCTTCACCTTTAGTTTGTGAATATATTTGTCTGTAAGGTGAGTTTCTTGCAGTCAGCATATTTGCATCTCCCAGGTTCCTAATGATTTTGAAAATTTTTTTCTTTTATATATTAGCCATTTGTATTTCTTCTTTTGTGAAGTGTCTAGCTCAATTGCTCATTTTTTTATTTGGTTGATTTTTTAGTGTTAAGTCTTTTAAGTACTTTATATAATCTAGATGTCTGTTGTCTATCAGAGGAATAGCTGACAAAGATCTTCTCCCATTCTGTAGGTGCTCTCTTTAGAGTCTTGTTGGTTTCCTTTGATGAAAAGAATCTTTTTATTTAATGTTATCCATTTAGTAATTCTTGCTTTTTACTTTCTGCGTGTTAGGGGTCTTGTTGTGGAAGTTTCTACCTGTGCCTATATGTTGCAGTGTTGGACCTGTGCCCTCTACTAGTAATTTCAAAGTCTCTGTTCTAATTTTGGGGTCTTTGACAAATCTTGAGTTGATTCTTGTACTTTGTGAGAGGTAAGGATTCAATTTCATTCTTCTACAGATGAATAACCAGTTTTCCCAATAGCATTTGTTGAAAAGGCTGTCTTTTCTCAAATGTATATATTTGGCACCTTTGTCTAAAATCCATTGGTTATAAGCATATGCATTTTGTTCTGTATCTTCTAGTCTGTTCCATTGGTTTATGTGTCTGCTTTTGTGCCAATGCCATGCTGTTTTTATTACTATAGCTCTGTAATATAATATGAAATCAGGAATTCTGATGGATCCTATATGGTTCTTGTTGCTGAGAATTGCTTTAGCTATTCTGGGTCTTTTGTTTCTTCATATAAAAATTAGGATTGATTTTTTTAGGTCTGTGAAGAATGACATTGGTATTTTGAAAGGGAATGCATTGAATCTATAGTTCACTATTGCTAGAATGGGTATTTTGATAATATTTATTCTGCTTATCCAAGAACATGAGAGATATTTCCATATTCTAAGATATTCTTCAATTTCTTCCTTTAGTGTTTTATAATTTTCATTGTAGAGGACTTTTACCTTCTTGGTTAGATTTATTCCTAGATATTTTACTGTTTTTGAGGTTATTGTGAATGGAATGGTTTTCAGTATTTATTTTTCAGTAGTTTAATGGTTGTTATATAGAAAAATGAATGATTTACTAGATTTATTTTTATCCCACTACTACTTTGTTGAATTTATTCATCATCTCTAGAATCTTTTGTTTGATTTTTTTGTGTATTATAATTTTAGGATCTTATCATATGCAAAAAGAGATAATTTTATTTCTCTTCCTATTTGAATTTATTTTATATACTTCTTTTGCCTTATCATTCTGCTAAGAGTTTCAAGTACTATATTGAAAAGGAGTGGTGATGGTGAGCATTCTTGTCTTGTTCCTGACTTTAAAGGGAATTTCTATAGTTTTTCCCCATTCAATATGATGCTGGCTTTGTGCTTATTGTATATTGCCTTAATGTTGTTGAAGTAAGTTCCTTCTATTCCAATATTCTTCATTAATATGTGTTGGATTTTTTCAATGCTTTGTCAGTATTTATTGAGATAATCATGTGATTTTTGTCTTTAGTTCTACTTATGTTGTGGATGACATGTATTGATTTGCATATGTTGACCCAGTCTTGCATCCCTGGAATGAAATGAACTTCGTCATGATAAACAATTTTCTTGATATGGTTTTGAATGTATATTGCTAGAGGTTTGTTTAGAATTTTTGCATCTATGTTCATCAAGGGTATTGGTCTGTAATTTTCTTTTCCTGAGGAATCTTTATTTGGTTTTGGTATTAAGGTGGTACTGGACTCATAGAAGGAGTTTGAAAGGATTCCATCTCTTCTGTTTCAATGAATAACTTGTGAAGTACTGATTTTAGTTCTTCTGTAAAGATTTTGTAGAATTCAGCCAGGCATCCATCTGGACCTGGGCTTTTCTTTGATGAAAGGCTTTTATTGCTGTTTCTATCCCTTTGCTTGCTATTGGTCAGTTTAGGTTTCTAAATCCTCTTGCTACAGTTTAGGTAGGTTGTCTGTGTTTAGAAATCTGTCAATTTCTTCTATAGTTTCCAGTTTATTGGAGTATACATTTTCAAATTAGTTTCTAACTATCCCCTGGATTTTCCCACTGTCTGTAACGATGTCGCCTTTTACATTTCTGATTTTAATAATTTGGGTCAGTTCTCCCTTTCTTTTGGATTGGTTGGCTAAGGGTTTATCAATTTTTTGATCTTTTCAAAGTACCAACTTTATATTATATTTTGTTGATCTTTCATATTGTTTTTCTGTTCTCTATTTTATTGATGCTCTAATTTTAATTATATCCTGCCTTCTATTGGCTTTGGGATTAGTCTATTCCTGTTTTTTGAGGGTCATGAGTTGTGGCATTAGATTGTTTATTTGGTGACTTTCTGTTTTTCTTATGTGGGTACTCAGTGCTAGAAATTTTCTTCTTAAAACCAGTTTCAAACTGTCCTATAGATTTTGGTATGATGTGTCTCTATTTTTGTTTAATTCTAGGAATTTTTTAAAATTTCTCTCCTTATTTATTCTATGATACAGTTATTTATTCAAAAGCATGTAATTCAGTCTCTATTATTTATATAATTTATTTTGACCTTTCTGTTGTTGATTTCTACTTTCATTCCATTGTGATCTATAAAGATGCATGGAATTATATTACATTTTTAATGTGCTGATATTTGCTTTGTGGCCCAGAATATGTTCTATTTTGGAAAGGTTCATGAGCATTGGAGAAGGATAACATTCAGCTGTTGTTGGTTGGAATATTCTGTATATGTCTATTAGGCCCATTTGGTTTATAGTGTTCTTTAGTTCTGAAGAGTCTTTCCTCATCTTTTGTCTGAAAGATCAATCTAATGGTGTGAGAACTGGGGTGAAGTCTCCCAATATCATTGTATTAGGATGTGTTTGAGGCCTAAAGTCCAGAATTTGAGCCATAAATGTTTGCTGTAATTGTATCTTCTTGTTGGATTGTTCCTTTTATTAGTAACCAGTGACCTACTTTGTCACTTTCTATAAGTTTTAGTTTAAAGTCTGCTTTGTTGGATATAAACATTGCTACCCTTGCTTGTTTTTGGGCTCCATTTGCTTGTCGTATCTTTTTCCATCCTTTTACCTTTAACCTATGAATATCTTTGCCTGTAAGGTTAGTTTCTTGTAGCCACATGTAGTTGGATTATGTTGTATAAACCAGATTGCCAGTCTATGCCTTTTAATTGGGGAGTTTAGAAATTTGACATCCAATGTTATAATTGAGAGAGGATTTTTGTTTCTTGTCATTTTAAGTTATATTTTCTGTTAGGTGTAGTATTATTTTTCCTTTGCTTAGTTGTCCATATGGTTGAATTCATCCCTTCTCTAGTTCTGGTATCTATTTCTTTTTCTTCTCTGTGTTTTGTTTCATTAAGCATTTTCTCTAGTGTTCATTTGGTAGAATTAATTACTACAAAGCTTACTTTCTGCTTTTCTTCTAAAGTTTCATTTCTTTATCATTTGTTTTGCGGTACTGGGGATTGAACCCAGGGGCATTCTACCTTCGAGCTACACCCCCAGCCCTATTTTTTATTCTTTATTATGAAACAGTGTCTCACTAGGTTGCAGAGGGCCTCACTAAGTAGCTGAGGCTGGCCGCAAACCTGGATCCTCTGGTCTCAGCCTCTCAAGTACTGGGATTATAAGCATATGCCACCATGCTCAGCTTGTCTATCATTTTTGAGTGATATCTTTCTGAGTATAGCAGTCTTGGTTGGAAATTGTTTTATTTTAGAGTTTGAAGCACATCATACCACTTCCTCCTGGCTTTCATGATTTGGGTTGAGAAGACCACTGTGATTCTTATTGTTTTGCTACTGAATGTCACCTACTTTTTTGCTCTTAATGTATTTATGTCCTTTCTATGACCTCTATGTTAGTCATTTTAATTATTATGTGGCATGGAGTAGTTTTTCTTCAATCTTATCTTATTGGTATACTGAATGTCTACAACACATGGATGTTAAACTTGTTTTCTGTGTTTAAGTAATTCTCTAATATTACTTTCTTTTTTTTTTTTGCGGTATCAGGGATTGAACCCAGGGGCATTCTACCTCCGCGCTACACCCCCGGCCCTATTTTTTATACTTTATTTTGAAACCGGGTCTCACGAAGTTGCAGAGGGCCTCACTAAGGAGAGAGAGAGAGAGAGAGAGAGAGAGAGAGAGAGAGAGAGAGCTGAGGCTGGCTGCGAACCCGGATCCTCTGGTCTCCGCCTCCCGAAGTACTGGGATTACAAGCGTGCACCACCACGCCCGGCTCTAATATTATTTTCTGAAGAAGTTTCTAATGTCCTTGGTTTATGCTTCTAGACCTTCTTCAATGCCTATTATCCATAAGTTAGGTTGATTCATATTATGCCATATTTCTTGAATGCTTTCGTCTAGTTGTCCTAATGTCTTCTCTATATTGTTTGACTATGTGGTCAGTTTTGAACGAGCTGTCTTCCAAGAGTGAGACTCTACCTTCCATGTCCATGTGGTATAGTCTGCCACAGGTGGTTTCTATTGAGGACTTTAGTTCATTTATTGCCCCTTCATTTTGTTTAGAGCCTCTTCTTGGTTCTTACTTAGGGCCTCAATTTTTCAAATGTTATGTTCTTTCATTACTTGTACGCTTTCCTTATTTCATTTCTGAGACCTTGATCACATTGAAAATCAAAGTTCTGAATTCTCCTCCTGGCATTTTCTCCAGCTTATTATTAGCCATCTCCCTTGTTGTTTAGTTGTGGGAGTTTATTGTTCCTTTTTGGTCTTCATTCTCATGTTTTCAGAATTCTTAGGTTTATATATCTGTTGTCTTGGAATCCTCTTCCTCTTTATGTGAAAGTCCTATATCTATTTGTTATTCCTTTATAACAAGGCCTATTCTGGGGGGTATATATTTTCCTCAATGAATCTGTCTCATATAATCAGACTTTTAAGTTTTTTTCCCCAGAACCTCTATAATAGGATATAGTTCTTAGTGCAGGAAGTATGAGTCTTTGATTGGCTGCAGAACACTGTGCTCTTGGGGCCCAAATTCAGTAGTGTCAAAGACTATGATGTTCCATTCGGAGCCTGAAGCCTGCTGGCTGGGATTTAATGCCCCACACACCACTGCTGCTCTGCTCTTGTGAACCTGTCAAACCCTGCAGAGTGCTGAACTCCAGCTTCACTGGTCACTGGGCAAAAGCTCAGTAGGGCCAGAGATTGCTGTGTTCTTGGCTTGTGGCCTGGTGGGCTAAGCTTGATAGCCCAGGGATATCACTACTGGCTGTGATCACATGGATCTCTGTTAATTACTAATTTGGATGATCACCAGGTGTAAACTCTGCTGGCTGAGAGACTGTTGCATTCCTAGCCAGTAGCTGTGATCATGTGAAACACTGCTGGTCTTCCTGCATTCAGGGCCCAAACTCTGTCAGGGATTGATTCTACCATTTTGAGCTTGAGAATTGGGTGGCGTAGTTATTTAGCCCTAGGGATACCACTGCTGTTCCGAGAATCTGTAATCATGTGAGACCTTTTTGATCACTGAGCTTGGTTTTTGTGGTGCCCAAACACTGCCAGCCCTGAATTTATAGCCTTCTGAGCCTGCAGCACAGTTGTCTGATCTATTTTACTCCACAGACACTGGCAGTGCTGGGGTGATTGCTGGAGACCCTGCAGGGGCACAGCAAACTGCAGAACTTAGGTCCTGCCCACCTATGTGTCCCTAGGGACTGTCTGCTAATTCATGTTTCTGCTGTACCCAACTCTAGCCCCCACTCCCATCTCCACAGGAATGATTTGCAAACTCACAGACCCTGTGGGTTTGTTCCTTGCCACAGAAGTCTCTGCACCTGCACAGGATCCCACTGGGATGGTTTATAAAGTCATGGTCTTGATGAGTACTGCTCAGTTCCCTGCAGGAAAGGCCTGTACATTCTTGTGTTCAGTTGCAGCCACAGGAGTTTGGTGGGTGGTTTGCTGATTGGTCTGGAGATTCCAAGCAGTCTTTACAAGGCATATTGTAGCTACTGGGTTCTCTGCAGAAAGGGCCTGTTGAAAAGTTCAGCTTAACTACCCTTCTAATGAGATTTATCCTTTCCTGAACAATTCTGTTTATTTTCATTTTCTTTTATTTGAAAAAAATTTCCAAGTATATTCTATGCTTGCTAGTATTTATGAATTTAGTTAAGCATGTCTTGGACAGTATTTTTTTTTTCTTCTTCAATTCTGAAGGACAACTTTTCTTGATATTAAATCTTGGAGCCGGGCGTGGTGGTGCACGCTTGTAATCCCAGTACTTTGGGAGGCGGAGACTGGAGGATCCGGGTTCGCGGCCAGCCTCAACTGTCTCTCTTTCTCTCTCTTACCTTCTCTCTCTCTCTCTCTCTCTACCTAGTGAGGCCCTTCGCAACTTCATGAGACCCGGTTTCAAAATGAAGTATAAAAAAAAAATAGGGCTGGGGGTGTAGCGCGGAGGTAGAATGCCCCTGGGTTCAATCCCCGGTACCAAAAAAAAAAAAAATCTTGGTTGACTGTTAATTTTTTCCTGGGCATGAAATACATTGTTCCAAGCTGTCCTGGATTTTAGTGTTCCAGTTGAGATATCATATTTTGCTCTAAGTATTTTACCTCCAAATTTGACCTCTCGTTTCTCTTTCAATATTTTTAAAATTATGTCTTTATTCTGTATATTTTTCATTTGAATTACAATGTTTCACGAATAGTTTTCCCTGACCTTATCTATTTGGGGTTCTAAATGCCTTCTTTATCTGTATGTCTGTCTCATTCTTAAGGTTTGGAATTTTTTTGATATTATTTCACTGAAAAATTATGAATACCACCAAACTCTCTTTATGCACCTTCCTCAAGGACAATGATTCTTACGGTTGACCTCTTAATATTGTGTCAGAGTCCTTGTATATTCTGATAATAGCTTCTTTTTATATTTCTTTAATGATCTCTGAATATTCAAGCCTGGCCAACTTTTCTTCAAGCTCTGAGATTAATTCACTTGATCTAACTTATAATTAAGACTTTCAACTGAATTATTTAACTTTTGAGTTTTATATTTTCATGATATCTGTTTTAAGGATCTCTATCTTTGCTAAGATGCTCTTTCACATTTGATATTTTCTCCCTTGGTTCATTTGTTACATATTAATTTAATTCATTAATCATTTTAAAAATCAGTTTTAAAATTCTTTGAATTATCATACACTATCTGTGGATTCAGTAAATATGAGATGATTATAACTTTTTGGAGGCATCTTGTTTGTTTTCTGAAGTTCTATGTTTGCATTTTTGTGAGGGATTTTCCTTCTTTCATGTTTGGATTCTCTAATGAGTAGTTGTCTCTTCCTAATAAGATATGCCTTGGGTTAAAGGTGTATGTTACATTCAGCACATCTGTTCAGTGTAATGAAGTGGTAAGTGAAGGTACCAGTACCACTTTGAGAGGAGAGCATAACTGTCAGTAAAAGTGGTTACTTGAGAGAAAACCACACAGCCATATATGAAAAAAATTATTATAATGTGCTATAAAAATTGTAGAGAACTGAAAGCAGATCTCAGTCATTATATTAATCAGCGATAAAAATGGGTAATATATAATATAGAATAGGCTTAAAAGATTAAACCTTAATGATGGTATAACATTGAATAAGAAGGCATAAAGATAAAGAAAACAGAGGGGAAAAAAGAGAAAAGTAAAAAGAAATATAAAGGATGGGGAGGGAAGTGAGGCAGAAGATAAAAGAGAAAGGTGAAGGACAGTGAATGGGAACAGAGGTTAAAATGAAGAGAAGAGGTATTAACAGAGAATCCAGTTAGTTGACAAAATATATAAAATTAGAACCCTGAGGAAAAAGAAAGCCACAAGCATGGAGACACTAGAAAATCAATTACATTGAGCAGCTACTGCTACAACAGCCATAAAAGGATTCAATTGTCTTGTTTCTCAGGATTTATAAAAGGAGACATTTCTTCCCAGAATTTTTATTGTAGATTCTGCCAGCTATATGGAAGTATGTGTGATACATTTTCTATTTATTCTCAGGTCTACCCGAACCTGCCCAACTTGATAGCAGAGTCTACATTTTGTGCACCAACTCCTGCTTGCCTGGCAGCAACTTGGAGAGGAGCATTGTCCATTTTAGGGAAGACTCCATCCTCAAAATGGTTTTGTATTGTGAGTGGACATGGAAATATATGTTTTCTAGGGTTGGTGGCCAGTGTTATCAGCTGTGTCACCTGTGGAACAATTAGGATTGCACAGCATACCTACTTAGGAATCCATATGTTGGAGGAGCTGAGTGGGATGCAAAAAAGTGCAATTTAAATTTTTTTTGAATCTAGAACTTTATTTATCTAGGCTCACAGAGTTTCAGATGGATTGAAGGAAAAGGGAAGAGAGACCAAGTGTCTTAGGAGCAGCAAAGGACTGGGGATGTGGACAGTTTGGGCTTCCACTTAGCTTTCCTAGGAAGGGCTTCAATGAGTTTGAGCAAGTGATTTTAATATTCTGTACATTAATGGTGTTATCTGTTTTAAGAGCAGGAGACCTATCATAAACGATGCATGACCAAATGCTAACTGGAGCCAAATCTTACAAAAAATGTACCTGATAAATTAGTAACATACCTAGTAATTATGTTGCAATAATATGTCATGGTAAGCCTGGTATGGCGGTGCATACCTGTATTACCAGTACTAGGGAGTTTGAGACAGGAAGATTGCAAGTTTGAGGCCAGTCTTAGCAACTTAGTAAGGCCTTCAGCAACTTAGTGAGACCCTCTTTCAAAATAAAAAACAAAATAGGGCTGGGATACAGCTCAGAAGTAGAATGCCCCAGGGTACAATTCCCAGCACCACAATGAATGAATTAAATGAATGAATGAATGAATAAATAAATAAATGATGTTATAGTAACATTGACCTTCTACATCTTTATATTCTCAATGTAGCACATGAAGTAGGCAACCAATAATTTATATTGATTAGGGTGGATGAATGCCTAAATAATATTTCTTTTTTTGAAATTAGAGGAAATCCAATTTACTAAATAATCTTTCAAATTCTTGTGAATGCATATTTCAACTCTAGCCCTCCTTCTTGCTTAGCAGGAAATTTCAAGAGACAATAATACCCAGTACTGACCATTCTTCTTCAAATATGGTACAGAAGAATATGATTTCATTTAGGTACGAGTTCAGGTATAAAAGGAAGGCAAGGCTCACTATTAGGGCTGGATCATGAAGAGAAGAAGGTCTTTAGTTGGTAGCGATGGTCTTTTGAATCCAGGAATCCAGCTTCGTTAGTTGTAGATTGTGGTGTAGATGACTGGTTTGCCTTTCAGAGCACAGCCATAGCCCCAGTAGATAATGCCCCGGAGCTCTGCATTGCAGACCACAGGGCCACCAGAGTCACCCTGAGGAAGAAGAGAAGAACAATAAATTCTTGTTTTTTTTTTGTTAGGATGGAGGATGTGATCCATGTTATTACTCTGTGATCTGGCTGTCATTATTAGAGGCTGATGATCCTACATGAAACACATCCCCTAACCTCAAGATCCAAACCTTTATCTCCTTCCTATATTCCAATTTACTTTTCCATTCTTATTGCCCTCCATCTTTCCAAGTTATCCCATTGGACCAAGGAAAGGTGAGGACTGGAGAAATTTGAGGCTGTTTCAGTAGCTATGCTCCATTCAAATGGTTCCATTTTATGAATATTTCCTCAGAAGAATGGTTTGGTGTAGTGACTGCACAGCTACTTCCATATATATTTTTACCCCTAACAATAAACAATATCACACAGAAAAAAATAATTCATCAAAATGCTATTTCTCACCTCTCAGTATTTTTTCCCACAGTTTTAAAGTTAGGCATGTTGGGAAAAGAGAAATCGGGTGCATCAGAGGGAGAATGAGCTGGTGGGAGATAGAGTCTGAAAAAACTCACCTGGTATCTTCTGGCAACTTTTCCTCAAGTGAAAATTTGGGCTAATTGACCCTCAACATGCCTTTCACCTTTGTTGTTCTCAGATATGGTACTTGTGTTCCAGGTGACACTTACTTCCAAAGCTCAAGGTGTTGCCCCAGCCAGACACAAGGCTCTGGGTCCCAGAAGATGGACAGGATCTTGGCAGAGAAATGTTAGACACACGAGAGGTGATGGTGCCAGGTGTTTTCAGTTTAATCTACATGATGTTATTATTATATTTGGGCTTATTGTGGTTGTTGTGGAGGATGATCTTAGCTGTATTAATGAATTACTTATTCCACTCAATGACATCAATGTTGTGTTCTCCCAGGTGCACCCTGATTCTGCCAGATGAAAGTATTAAGTTTCCTAAGGAGCCGGGCATGGTGGCACATGCTTGTAATCCTAGTACTTGGGAGGCTGAGACAGGAGGATTGCAGGTTCAAGGACAGCCTCAGTTACTTAGTGAGGCTCTCAGCCACCTAGTGAGACCCTTTCCAAATAAGAAATAAAATCGGTCTGGGGGTGTAGCTCAGAGGTAGAATGCCTCTGGGATCAATTCCCAGTACTACACACACACACACACACACACACACACACACACACAAAGTTTCCTACGTATTCAACTTGAGATTCTTTCTCTCCTCCCATTACCCCATTGATGAGCATAAACACAAACTCCCTCCTCTTCAAATAATCAGGTAATTATGCACTTAAGGTATCTTTGAACACTATTATACATTGTGCAGTGTAGAGAAGTTTTTACTCAAGTGTCACTGCACTTGGAGTCTCACAAACTTTCATCTTGTTAGGAGAGTAATGAATAGAAATAACCTAGAATCCCAAGAAATGAATAGGGGGAATGAAAAAGGGATTGGTGTCTCCTGTAATTCCTCTCTTTAGAGTCAAAAGTTGTTTATTTTTATTGCTTTCCTGGAAAAGTGATATATTTTATTATTTCCATATGGCATTTTTTCTGGTTAAGTGATAATCATTAGGATTATGTCTGAATGCATATTCTGAAGCTATTTCTAGGGATACTCCATCAACCATAGTTTCTCTTTCATACCTTGGGTTCCATAATTTAGGAAGGCATCAGGTAGCTTTAAGACTATTTCTCCTTGTAAATATTCCACAATGCATCCTATACTTCTTCAGGGAGGAATCAGACTCTTAGGATCTGAACACTTTATCCATCAAGCATAATTCTAATTGACCCTATCTGATAACTTATTTTTCTGCATTTCCTCATTGTGATAGTAATTGCTGAAGGGCTGCCCACTTCCCAAGTCTGATAGGTGTCTATGAAGCTGAGACCTGACTGAGAGGGACAAGTTCTCTGACGTGTAAATCGGTATATGTATATTTCCTTTCTTTTGTATATTCACCACCTCTTCTCTTACAAAATAATTTCCCTTGCTCTTGAGTTCTCTGAAATGGAGATTTCAAACAAGGATGTTTTCTCTATGTTCCTTCATATCTGGCTTAGAATAAAACCTATTTTCCTACCAATTTGACTATAGTACTTGTGAAGCAGAGATCTGAAGTGCCTAGATGCTTGCCCCATGCGGTAATGATTCTGTCCAGTAACAGACAGGGTTTGAATTGTTCATTTTATTGTTATAATGCTTAATGCATAAAACAGAGCCAGGGATAGCAGAAGTCCACAATGCATATTTGATGAATAAGTGATTGGATAAATCCATAGAATACTTACATTTTTTTTCCATTGAAGGGTTACATATTTAGTCAGTCATCCATGAATGGTTATTTGGGTTGCTTCTGACTTTTTGTGGTTAGGTAGATAATGCAACAGCAAACATACTTGATTACTTGAGAAGAGACTGTTCTTGCTTTTTAAAATCTCCTCTCTATAACTCTCCTATCTCAAATCATTTAACCAAACATAAACAAATGGCCCTCTGAATTAGTGCCTTCCCCACAGAGGGATTCAAGGAAGTAGAGATCTGACATATTGTTAAAAATTGCCTCTGTACTAAGTAGGTACAAACTTATTCTTCTTGTCATTATTTTATAAACAATACAATGTTACAGCTATTTGTATAGCATTTCCTTTATATTAGATCCATAATTAACCTAGAGATTATTTAAGGTTTAGGGGAAGATATGCAATTTGTATGCAAATATTACTCCATGAGTATTTGTAGAATTGAGTATCTGCAGACTTTGGTATCCATGGGGAATCCTGGAACCAATTCTTCATGGATACCAAGGGATGACATCACCAAATAGATTGTGTTTATTGCAGAGTGAAAATCCGCCTCTTACTCTGATGCTCTGCCATGTCATTGAATAGTAAAGGAGTCAGCAATATTACATTTGATTACTGGTTCAGGGTGTGTAGTGAGTGCTTTCAGTTAAGGAGACACTGTAAGATATACTATGTGACTTCTGAGAAAGAAGTTTTGCAATAAATTTTCTATGAACAACTTTACCCTCCCCCTAGATATATAGGGAGAGGACAAGTGTAAATCTGAGAGCCATTTTGTGGTCATGAGGCTTTATCCTTTGGCTAACACTCACTTCAATGAAAGCAGAGGGCACAGACAGAAATATACAGGATGCTATTTATTAAGTTGCTGAATCAAACCATCCTTGAAGACCGCCTATTCATAAACTTCCATTTCTGCATTTTTAAAGACCTTATGAGATGGATATTCTTGCAAGTTCAAGTTTACACAACTTTGATTCTAAGTATATATTTGGGTAGGATGAATATCTAAGAGGTAAGTTGCTATGAAAAAGAGCATAAAGAATTTACATTTTATTGGACATTCACAAACTGGAAAATATTAGTGTTTAAGCAAAACAAAAGACTTAAAACGGCAAGAAGATGTATTGAAAAGGGGTTACTGAGTGGTTTCAAGAAAAACTGTAAGGTGAGTAAGTGTAGACTGGTGGGGGTGATGGAGTGGGAGCAACAAAGTACTTCAGAGAAAACAGTGGAATCTTAAATACATTTTTTTTTGTGGGGAAAATCTTCAGGTATTTAGCTAAGGTAGACCCAAAGCTACTTATTTGAAGATATGTTATAAATAACATCCATGCAATCCATATACAATCATAAAGTAATTTGCTGATAACTAAGGAAACAACAGGAAAGGTTAGTTGGAACTAAATATTTAAGAGTCTGAATGTGAGGTGAAGGCAAATTCACTTTATCCCAGGGGAAGTCTCATCACTCGTGACACACTTTCTAACTTTTTGTGACTCTGCATGACAACTGAAGAGAGAAACTATGGTTTCTTATTATGACCTTCCTTTTGTCTACAGTCTAAATCTCTACCTAATCTGGACTCAGATAAGTGGGACTGGTGCTGGGAGTTGGGCACAGATTTTTCCCTAGAGTCCATGACTATTCTTGCCTCAGGGTAATACTGCCATTTTTTTCCTATTTTAATACATTTATTTAATACTTCTAATTATGAATCATCATGAGTTTCAAAGTGATAAAAACCTACATGCACACATCATGTTTTATATTTTCTTCCAAATCCCACCCTGCTGCCCTCTCTGCCCTCACTATACATGTTAGTGAGATTGGTATTGATACCTTCATTTAAGGACAAACCATTATTTTAACTGTTTTCGTTCAATCCTCCTATATTCCTCTCTCCATCTCCATCTCCCAATCCCCTTACAATATTCTATTGGTTTCTTTCCTTGTTTATCTGAAGTCTCTTTTGTTTCCTATTTTCTCAATTGTCCACATATGAGAAAACATAAAATCATTAACTTTCTGAGATGGCTGATCTCACTCAGCATAATATTCTCTAGTTCCAAGCTGGGCACAGTGGAGCACACCTGTAATTCCTGTAATTGGGTGGCTGAGATAGGAGGATCACAAGTTTGAAGCCAGCCACAGCAAATTAGTGAGACCTCAGCAGCTAAGCAAATCCTATTTAAAAATAAATAAAAAAGGTTGGAGCTACAATGCCCCTGGGTTCAATCCCCAATACACACCCAAATTCTCTAGTTCCACCCATTTTTCTGTAATGACATAATTGTGTTGATTTTTATACTGCAGTAAAATTCCATTGTGTATATACGCCACATTTTCTTTATCCTTTCATTTGTTGATGGACACCTAGGTTTTTTCCCTAATTTGGCTATTGTCAATTATGCTGCTATAAACATGGATATACATGTATCACTATAGTCCTCTGACTTTAAGTTTTTGAAAATGTACCAAAATTTAAGGCAGCAGGGAACTTTAAGGTAAATGCTCTATGTAAGGTCCCACAATACATCATGCATTTCTTGAGGGAGTGTTGTCCTCCTGGAAAAGTGATATATTGTATTATTTCCATATGGCTTTTTTCATGGTTAAGTGACAATCGTTAGGACTATGTCTTGATTCCTGTTCTGAAGCTATTTCTCAGGATCCTTCATCTACCACTCTTTCCCTTTCATACCTGGGGTACCAAAGTTTAAGAAGGCAGCAGGGAACTTTAAGGTAATTGTTCCATGTAAAAGTCCCACGGAACATCCTACATTTCTTGAGGGAGTAATAAGGCTCTTAGTATCTGAATTCTTTGTCCATTTAGCATAACTCTAATTTACCCTACCTGTGGTTTGGTATGGCTAGAAAAGATATTGAACTGGAGACAGGAATGTGACTAGTGGTCACTTATGACAGGTAGAACATGTCGCAGTGAGCCACAGACAGGACCCACTGGTCACTAATGAGGGACTCCCCCACATAATGGTCACCAATGTTCGGGGACACCTGGTAGGGAAGGGCATACTTCAAACAGGTATAGCCCCCGAAGATCTTATCATCATCATCGTCATTGGTGGGGAAAGCAACTGACAGGAAAAGATGGAAACTTTGTGTTAAACATTTAACTTGTGATGTCTTCTCAACCTTGATGAGTATGCAGACTCTCCAGAAGGATTAGAATGTTCTTTTGTCTCACATAATGAAGAAAGGAATGTTCAATCGGGCTTTTTTTGAAAAGTTAGTATCCCATACATTAAAGTACACCCTACTTTTATCACCATTAGAGAACACCTAATTGTGAAAGTAATGATTTGTATGTGACAAATATGTTCCTACCTTAGACACACATATACACTCCCACATAAAAGTTCACAAGTACCAGATTTACTTCAATTCTTAAAATCTAAATCTAGAGTCGGCATGACAAGTACGTTTTTCATGTTGACTATTCTTTCCTTTTCTCTCCTTCTTCATTGTATTTACATGAAGTTCAACACAAGTTTTGTTTCTCCATGACCTCTATTTTCAACCACTCCTGGTCATTATGACCTTCCTTGGGCAAGTGAGCTTTAATTATTCTAAACCAATATTCTGGGCCCTGTTGTTTTAACATTTTCAACTACCTGATTAGAGAGCCTATATTAAGAATTTGTTGTTTGCATACACTTACAGGATAGACACTTGTTGATTTGTTCATTAGAAAGACTCACCAGCAGCTCCTATGAATGCAAGGAAGATGAAGGTCTTTAGGGCCTCTCACTGGATTTGGTATGGGAATAGGATGGAGGCTTTACATCCATATGTATTTATACATCTAGGTTTGTCGTTGACATCTATATTCACAGGTGTTAGAAAACTGATTTCACTGGAAACTCATTAGTCTAAATTTAGAATATGATTCTTTGATACATAGAAGATGATTCATCACCAAATCAAAACATCAATACTTTTCCATTTTTCCAGAAGGTTATGGGAATGGAAGTTCCACACCCACCTGGTAGGAAGAATGTTCATAAAAGGAAAACAGGTTTGAGTAAGGTCACAGGATAAAGCTCCAGGTTTCTGTATTCCCAGACAACAATCTTAAGAGACTGGGGTGTCTCAAGTGTGTTTCTTCTTTGGTTTTAATAATTATTTGGAATTCTACAACCTTGCTGTTTAACATTGACTCTTGAAGAAATAGTTGCTTTTTCTCATGGTAGTTTCAATCTTCTACATTCATGTAACTTTGTGTTATTAGTAGGAAAAACAATAGATAGAAAATGGAAAAATAAAAGCATGATGCCAAATGACATTTATGTGGTGCTTACTCTTTTTCAGGAAATTAGCAGACTTCCTTGTGTGCAGTTTCATTATTCATGGTTTCAGTCTACACAGTGAACCAAGACACAAAAATTTTAAACAGAAATTTCTAGAAATAAATAATCCATAAGTTTAAAATAAAATTTATTGCACTATATTGTTTTAAGTATTTTATTTATTTTGTCATCTAATTGTAAATCTATTTATGTACCTAGTTCATAAATTAAAATTTATCATATGCATATTTGTGTAGCAAAATTTATCTGCTTTCAATCATCTCTAGATTACTCATTATACCTAAATCAATGGAAATTTAATATAGTTGTTCTACTATACTATTTAGGGAATAATAACAGGAAAGTTACTTCTGTACACATTCTGTATAACTACCTTATTTCTTTAATATCTCTGATTTGTGTTTTTTTTAAATCTGAGGATATCAAGATCAAAAATCATCTGGCTAATTTTTAAAAATTTATTTAACTGAATTAAGATAGGACTATTTCCAAAAGAAGAAAGTGAAGATATCAAAATGTGAGAACAATTCTATAATAAACACATATGTTCTTTCATTCCTTATCTACCTAATCATGAAAAATCAAAAGAAACCCAAAGAACCATTAATAAAGAATTGTCTATATAAATATGGCATATTCTTCAATGGAGAAAATATAAGTATTCTATTGATTTATCCAATCTCCTACTCACCCATTAATTATTGAACACCTCATAATCCTGATGCTATTTTATCCACTAAGGATAGATCAGTGAATCACATAGTGAAAAACTAGCCTTCCTGATATACACATTCTGATTAATAAGTACACAACAGCAACAATATTTAAGAGACTTGAATGCTAATGTAGGGAAATATGTTTCATTCTAGGGGCAGTGATAAAATCATACTAACAGCTCAGATTGTGGCACATTTGTATAATCCCAGTGTGTTCTCCTGTTTTAGTAAGCTTTTTTTTTTTTGTTGCTTTGAATAAATTACCTGACAAGCACCACTTAGAGGAGGAAAGGTTTATTTGGCTACATGGCTTCAAATATTCAGTGTATGGTTGGCCAGCTACAAGGTAAAAGAAAGTTCTGGCAAGGAGTGGGATGGGAAGAAAGCTGCTCTCCAGCCAGGAAGGAGAAAGAGCTAGAGACCAGGCAAAGATAGAATCCCCAAGACCATGCCCCCAGTGACCTACCTTCTCCAGTCACACCCTGGCTGCCTATGGTACAACACAGGATTTCTCTTCAGATTATTAAACCATCAATGGATTAATTCACTGATAAGATTAGAACCTTCATGATTGAATTGTTTCACCTCTGAAACTTTTGCATTCCCAATACTTGAGCTTTTCTGGGGGACATTCTTATCTCGAAACCATAATATAATTAAAAGATGAGGCTGGAGCATATTACCTTGTCTATCTGTCCTGATGAATTTTGGTTTGAAGTCTGCTTTTTCTTTTATGCTAGGATAACATAAATGTTGTTGCCACTTTATAGTAAAGAAGTACAGTTGTCTATTTATACTAAGAGATAAACATGTGTTGAAGGTATACCTTATATTCAACATATTTGTTCAGTGAAATCAAAGGGTAGGTGAAACCACCGGTACCACGTTGAGAGGAGAGAGTAATTGTCAGATACGTGTTTATTTAAGAGAAAAACTTATAGTTAAATATGCAAAAATTATTATAACATATGCTATAAAAGCTGTAGAGAATTGAAAGCAGAACTCTACAAGTATATTAACCAAAAGTGGGTACCAAACAATATAGAATAGGCTGAAAAGGTTAAACCATCATAATAACATACCATGTGAATTAAAGGGCATAAGAATATATAAAAAAGAATAAAAAAAGAGAAAGGCAAAAAGAAAGAAAAAGGATGGGAAGGGAAATGAGACAAAGATAAAAAAGAAAGGATGAAGGAGAGTGAATGGAAATAGAGGTAAAAAAAAGAGAATGGGTATTAACAGAGGATCCAGTTAGTTGACAAATTATGTAAAATTAGATATCACTCTGAAAAAGGAAAGTACAAACATGGTAAGACACAAGTAAATCAGTTCACATTTGAGCAACTACTGCTATAACTTATTAAAGGATTCATTTTTCTTGTTCTTCAGGATTTGCAAATGGAGACATTTCTTCCCAGGATTTTGACTGTAGATTCTGCCAGCCGTGAGGAAGTATGTGTGACACATTTTATTTGTCCTCCAGTCTACCCAAAGCAGCCCAACTTGATAGCAGAGTCTATATGCTGATGGCCAACCTTCCTTGCCTGACAGCAAATCCGTGGGGAGCATTGTCCATTTTGTGGAAGACTTCACCCTCAAAATAGCTTTTGTATGGTAACCAGGTATGGGATTGTTAAGTTTTATAGGGCTGGTGGTCAGTTGTATTAGCTGTGCCACCTGTGGACCAATCCAGACCATGCAGCACCCCTCATTACGAAACTATGTCTTTGGGGAGGTGTGTGGGATGCAAGAATCACTGAGGTTTAGTGATGTAATCTGTTTTAAGTTAATAACTCAAGATCTATCATAAAAATGCATGCCAAATGTGAACTGTAGCCAAGTCTTACAAAAATATATCTGATATATTAGAAAGATATCTAATAATTATATTGATCTTATCCAACTTTATATCCAATGTAGCACATATGGTCTGCCATGGAGTAGGTTATAGCAGATGCTACTTGCTCTATAGTCCTGCCACAGAAGGCTGCTGCTCTAGGCTGCTGCTGACAAAAAGTCTCTTGCACAAAAATGAAACAGAGTCAGATATGATAATATGGAGAAAATTATATTTAATAATTGGGGTGGTTGGAGAGGAGGCAGCTTGAATCTCCTGCCCTCCTTCATGCACACTTTACTTTTATAGAAGCTTTAAAAAAGGCATCATTAAAGGTGATTAAACACAGAAGCCAGCAAATTGTCATGGGTTAAGATAGGGAAGAACACTGAGGCAGTCATGTGACTAACTTAGAGGAAGGAAGGGTTAAACATTACTGGAAGGAGAAGACATCAGAAACCACACTTTTATTGATTCCATCAGGTCCCTTGGAATTTGTCCCCTTGTGGACAAATCCCACCCAACCAGTACTATGTATTCAGCTTGAGCCGGTTCAAGATGTTAATCTCAGTGTGCGGTTCTAAGATGGCTCCCAATAGTAGGTGACCAATGATTTATATTGATTAGTGTAGATGTTTTCTTAAATAACCTTTCAAATTCTTGTGAATGCATATTTCAACTTAGCCCTCTTTTTTATTTACCAGGATATTTCAAGAGAAAGTAATACCTATCAGTGCACATTCTTAGACAGATGTGGTGCAAAAGAAAATTATTTTATTTAGGTACTGAGTTCCAGCTTCAAAGGAACATTAGGCTCACTTTTAGGGCTGGGTCATGGAGAGATGAAGGTCATTAGTTGGCTGCGATGGTCTCTTGAATCCAGTCCAGGTAGTTGCATACCTTGGTGTAGACACCAGGTTTGCCTCTCAGAGCACAG
>PVJS01036520.1:0-20416 GCA_004027185.1 Glis glis | reverse complement strand
CCTCCTCCTCCTCCTCCTCCTCCTCCTCCTCCTTCTTCTTCTTCTTCTTCTTCTTCTTCTTCTTCTTCTTCTTCTTCCTGGTGCTGGGGATTGAACCCAGGGGCATTCTACCTCTTCTACCTCTGAGATACACCCCCAGCCCTATTTTATTTTTTATTTTGAAACAAGGTCTCACTAGTTGCTGAGCTGGCTGTGAATCTGTAATCCTCCTGGCTCAGCCCCCTAAGTATTGGGATTACAAGCGTGTGCCACCACACCCGGCAACTAATTGTACTTCTAAACCCCCCCCCAAAAAAAGTATACAAGCTCCAACTCAATTTTAAGAATCAGTGAGAAAAATGATCAAAGTTGAGTTGCAGGAAAATTAGCAGAATGTTGACAGCAGCTCTGTGCTAGACGCCTAGGGTGACGGGTCAGGGGATCAGCTTGGCACTGACAGCAGCATCTTTGGACAACCCGGATATGCACCATCTTTGCCCTGCTTCTCCTTGAATTATTCTAGAAGTGATATCTTCATGAGGAAACCCATGCCATTTTCAGATTTCATTGTTAGCAAAAATTTCATTGGGTAGACCTCAAACCTGCTTTCTGGGGTGTTTTCCTCTATTGGGCACAGTCCTGCTGTCTAGGGTCATACAACAAGATTAGTTTGTTTGCTCCATGACATCCCTTCAAATGTTCAAAGATGGGAGTCTCATGTTCCTGCCCCTGACCTTTTTCAGGCTAACCATCTCTAAATTCCTCACAAATTCTTTCAAGTAGAGTTCCATTGATTCTTCTGGTCGGGTTTTTCTGCTATCTCTATTAGTGTCTTCTACTTGATACCAACCTAACATTCACCTATCTTATGAGGCTTTATCACATTCCCCAGTGTGTTAGAAGCCCAATTCCTGATCTGGTTTTATGTTGTTAGCCTTCTCCACTAGATTGTATATTCATGAAGAGTGGGGATTGTGTCTTGACTGTTTCTTTTGTTTTACCTACCACATGATTAGGGCAATGTTTGTAAATAGTACAGCAGCATGTAGATGGAATACAAAGATATCTCTTGTGTCTTTCCTCATGCTGTTCTCTCTTGCCTGGAATTCTTTTTTCCTTTTATCTTTATAGAGAACTCCTCCTCCAAGATTCAGCTCAAATTTCACCTATCCTCTCTAGCTTTTCTTGGCTTTGCCTGTCCCAGAAATCAGCCTCTCCAAAAGCAAAATGTATTTTCCTTCTCTTTATTCCTAATATATTCGTTCTTTGTTATACAGAAAGTTACCTTTGGTTTTGGAGTTATGTACATTTGTGTTTGAGTTCAGCTCAACATTGGGTTCAGGATTTTTTTAAATATGAAATTTAGGATGATACTTATTTATTTCACTGAGTTTTTCAAGGATTATATAAAATAACAAACATTGAGAACTTTGCTGAAAGCCTGGTACATTGTGGGCACTCAATACATTTTTATCTATCATTCTGACATTTATATCCTTGTATTTTAGTTTTGTGGGTATCTTGACTGCTGGATTTTAAATCCAATCTTACTTTTGTATCCCCATAATGAAGTATTACAATAGAATTATTAAATCAAATATTTTCTTTTTATTACATACTTCTGTGGTGCTGAATACTCTATGTATGCACTATCTGATGTGGGAAAGACTAACCACATATGGCTAGTTATGTTTAAAGTAATTAAAAACAAATGCTTGGCCGGGCATGGTGGTGCACGCTTGTAATCCCAGTACTTGGGAGGCGGAGACCGGAGGATCCGGGTTCACGGCCAGCCTCAGCTACTTAGTGAGGCCCTCTGCAACTTTGTGAGACCCGGTTTCAAAATAAAGTATAAAAAATAGGGTCGGGGGTGTAGCACAGAGGTAGAACGCCCCTGGGTTCAATCCCCGGTAGCGCAACAAAACAAAACAAAACAAAACAAAAAAAAAAACAAATGCTCTGGGCATGGTGGTGCATGCCTTTGGAGGCTGAGACAGGAGGATTGAAGTTTCGAGACCAGCCTCAGCAATTTAGCAAGATTCTCTACAACTTAGTGAAACCCTGTTTCAAACAAAACAAAAAACAAAAACAAAAATAAAAACAGGGTTGGGGGTGTAGCTCAGAGGTAGAATGCCCTTGTGTTCAATCCCTAGTACCCCCAAAAATGCAATTAAAATTCAGGTCCTCAATTGAACAATACCCACATGTGGTCAGTGAACATTGTGTTAGACAGTGCAGACTTAGAACATTTTCATTATCACCAAAAGTTCTTTTGGAGCATGTTGCTCTAGATTGTTATAGTACCGGTCTGAGCTCAACCTAATATTCCCATCTTCTCAGCTTCTTTCCTCCGTCATTTGGATCCTGTATTTCTCTACCATACAACGAATTTATGTGGAATCTACAATCAGTTAAGATTCCCAGACATTTTATTTTTTTCTGTAGGTACTTTCATAATATTGTGAAAGCATGATTATATCAAGCATCAACAACTTTTTCTGCAAAGGGTCAGGTGCTAAACATTTTAGGTTTAAGGACCATGTGGTCTCTGTTGCAACTTTTCAGTGCTGCTGTTCTAGTGTGAGGCTGTTTAGTTACCAGCCAGGTTGTGGGCAGCAGTTTTCTGACCCCCTATGTCTAGGTTTGTTCAGGTTGCTCTAAGAAAAGACTATAAATTATGTACCTTATAAACAATAGAAAGGTATTTCTTACATTTCTGGAGGCTGGGAAGCCCAAGATCAAGGCAGATTCGGTGTCTGGTGAGGGCTGGTTTTCTTGCTGAGTTCTCACATGTTTGAAGGGCTAGGCAATTCTCTGGGGCTTCATGTATATGTATATGTATATGTATATGTGTATGTATGTATATGTATATGTATGCACACACATACAAAAGAACTGGGGATTGAACCCACGGGCATCTACCTCTGATCTGTGCCCCCCAGCTCTTTTTTATTTTGAAAAAGGGGCTCTCTAAGTTGCTGAGGGGCTTGCTAAGCTACTGAGACTGGCCTGGAACCTGCGATCCTCCTGTCAGCCTCCCAAGTACTGGGATTACAGGCATGGGCCACCACTCCCAGCTTTAGGGCTTCTTTTATAAAGGCACCAATTCCGTCCATGAGGGCTCTTCTCCTATGACTAAATGACCTTCCAGAGGCCCCACCTCCTAATACCATCATGTTTTCTCTAAGTTTCAATGTCTAAATTCTGGGGCACACAGACGTTGAGACCAGAGCAGCTGATCTCTGTTCACAGTTGTTACTACTCCTGTGGCAGAGCCATAGCCAACCCAGTGCTGCATGTCTCCCTTTTTTCTTGTAGATCATAATGAGTATCTCTCAGCACTTTTTCTTTCCAGATTAGAGAGAATCCAATCACAGTTGGTACTATAGGTCCTTGTTCTCAAAGACTTCATCAGAATTGTGAAGGTTTACATGGTTCCCAGAAGATAAGGAAATATTCAGAAGAGCTAACCTGTAATGCTTATCATCTGCCAGGTACCGTGGAAGCTGGGTACAGCAATGAACTCATTTAAACCTCATAATGATCCCGCTTTACTGATGAGGAAACTGAGTTATAGAGAAGGTAAGTAATGGTCCCAAGGTCACAGTCCTAAGTGGTTCAGCAGTGAACTAATCTCTCATTATTAACCCCTATACTACAAGCTGTTTCCAGGCAGCACCTGTGGCCTCTCTCCCAACCTTCTCTTTTTAACTTGAAAACTCTTCCTCTCCTCTCCTGCTGTTTCCAAAGGCCCCACCTCTCTCCCTGCACCCACCGCCATCCCCAGGACATCAGCACAAACTCTTCACTGCATTACAGAAGGTAAGGAGGGCAGCTGTCCGCTAGCAGCTTCCTCCACGCTGAACATAACTACACTCAAACCCCCGGGACACAATTTCAGTTCTCTTTTACTTGTCCTTTTGGCAGCATTTGACACGAGGGTCACTCCTTCTTCTATCTTGAAAACATTTTTTTTTTGTACTGGGGATTGAACCCAGGGGCTTTCTACTTCAGGCCTACACTCCCAGTTGCCCTTTCTCCCTTTTGTGGAGAAAGAGTAATTCTTTTATTCCCAAATGCCTCAAGCACTTTTTCATCCCTTTTATTTTTATTTCTATACTTTTATTTGGTGCATTGCTATTATACATTATACTAAGAAGGAACATACATGCACACATCTCCTGGAACACTTCCCTCCGAGTCCCATCCCTTTCCCTCCCCCTCTTCGTACATGTCTTTGAGATTGGAATTGGCAATATACCCCCCCCTTTTTTGGAAACAGGGTCTCACTAAGTTGCTGAGGCTGGCCTTGAACCTCCAATCCTCCCGTCTCAGTCTCCCAAGTGCTGGGATTTCAGGTGTGGGTCACCACGCCTTGCTGAAGTCTTCTTTTCTCCAGGTCCCCGTGATGTTGGCACCTGGCTTTCCAGCCACCTCGTGCATCAGCCTTTCTGGATCTTTTTTGAGCTTTCTCTCTTTGTTCTTTAAAGGCTGGTTCTCACCCAGACTTACCTCTCTCCTCACTCTACACACTTTCTCTGGACGACCTTCCAGGCCCAGGGCTTTAACTACTGTTTACATGCAGGCGCTCCCTAGTCTTCATCCTGGAACTTCTCAGACTTGAATCTTAGCAACTGCTTAAGTAGCTTGTCCACTTGGGTGTCTCATGGGCACATACAGCTCAGCATTTGTCAAGTGGAAATAATTATTTCCCGTCTTAAGCCTGCTGTTTCTCTCACGTTTCCTTCCTAGTTGAATAGGTTTCCAAGCTTGAAATCTGTGTGTCATCCGATTCCTCCTCTGACAGTCCTGACAATTACCAAGTCCTGGAAATTTTTAAATACATTGGGAATCACTTTCAAATCACTTCTCATTCTTCTGACTACCACTTGCCTGCTTCTTGCCTGCATTTCTGCAACTGTCTTATAATTGCCTTTCCAGAGACCAGTCCTCTATGCAGCCTGAGCGGTCTTCCATGAACCATGTTATTCTCCTACATAAAATCCCTCAGCAGTTCCCTGCTATTCCTGGAATCAAGTGCAAATTACTTCAACGAAGGGTCAACAAGACCCTTCGTGGTCCTCTAGGCTCTTATCTCAATGAATATTTTTCTCTGCCCTGGGTTCTGATTATGATGAACAGCTCACTCTGGCCCTGAAATTTTTTATTAACATGTAATACTTATACATATTAGGGGTTTGATGTAATATTTTAGCACATGCATACAGCATGGACTAATCAAATCCAATCTTCCTTTATCCATATACCCCCTCCCCAACCTCTAGTAATCACTATTCCACTTTCAGGGCAATTTTTTTAACATCTATATATGAAGGAGAACATGTAATACTCATCTTTCTGTGTCTGGCTTATTTCACTTAACCTAATGTCTTCCGGTTCCATTCATTTTGTTGCAAATGACAGGACTTTATTCTTCTTTATGACTGAGTAATATTTCATTGTGTATATATATCATATTTTCTTTATTCATTCATTCATTGATAGGCATTGGCTCTGGAATCTTTGCACATGCTCTTTCCTCAGCATGGAATGCTTCCTTTTACCTGTTGGCTTCCTGCCTAACCCTTGCTCATTCCATAGGTTTCTGTGAGGCTAGAGATCTGTGCTTAAATGTTGCTTCCTAGTTGGTTGCAGTGTTGCATACCTGTAATCCTGGTACTTGGGAGGCTGAGACAGGAGGATTGCAGGTTTGAGGCTAGCCTTGGCAACTTAGAGAGACCTGTTTCAAAATAAAAAAAAAAAAGGACCGGGGTGTTGCTCAGTGGTAGAACACCCCTGGGTTCAATTCCCAGTACAAAAATAAAGTTGTTTCCTTTAACTCCTATAACTTCTGGAAACCTTCCACTGTCCCTCAAACTAGGGTGAGGAGCCTCCTGTCGATGCTCACAGCCCTCTGTACCTGGTCCTGTAGCAGCATTTATTTCACTATGTTGCAGTTGCCAGTAGGTTGCTTGTCTCTCCCATAGATTAAACACGTGAAAGTAAGGAGGCGTGGTCTCTCACTGTGATGGTTGAAAAAATCACTTGGGGCTGGGTAGCCTGGGCTCCATCAACTCCATGGAACTGCAACATCAGATGTCCAATCCCAAGATGCTGCCAGGGATCACAAGAACACTGTGGTCCAGGACACGATGTCTAGCCCTGGCCAAACTGCAGGTGCAACAGGTGATGGAGCAGAACCTGGAGATGACAGTTATGTGTTCCAGGACCCAAAGTTAATGGGGCAGATGATGGAGTCTCTCAGAATCCAGCCATGATGCAAGAGATATCACTGAACCAGGCCAGGCCCTGAGTTATCCTGAGAGCTTCCCAGAGGGTATGATGCCCTTAGACACATTCACACAGACATCCAGGAGTCCATGCTCAGTGCTGCCCAGGAATAGTTTGGCAACAATTCTTTCTCTTTCCTGGACAAGAACTCCAAGAACTCATCCTCCCATCCTCTGCACTCTGAGAATGGAGAGCCCTTCTTAACCCCTGAAACTCATCACCTCCCACATTCCAGGCCCCTGGGTATGGTGGGGAGGGCACTGGAAGATTGGGTGCAAGCCAGGTACACCTGACAGTCTTGATCTTTTTGAGATCAATGCAGCTAGTTGGAAGTCAGGGATGTGCACTTGCCCAGAAATGCAGGCCCTCCTCCTGCAAATCTTTGAGAACCCCCGACTGAGGCAGAATATGATCTCAGCCTCCTGCATGTGCAGCGCAGACCCCTAATGGTGATGCTCAGGTGGCAGTAGTTGTAATGCTCTTTATGGAGAACCCCTCACTACAGGAGAAGCTCCGGCTGCAGCTTCTGGTTTTCCAGCTGAAGATGAAGGCTGTGGGGTTACTTTCAATTCTCTCCAGTTCTGGCAGGCACTGCTGCAGATTCGTGAGGGACTGGAGACCCTGCAGTTGGAGGCTCCCAGCTGATACCTACTTTTGGCTCCTTTGGGATTATCTGGGACCCTTGTACCCTCAGCAGGCAGCAGTACCAGATCTGCATCTGAGGCTCCCATCTCCCAGACAGCTATGCCAGCCATATTTTCTCTACAGAGGCTTCCAACGCCCAGCAGCAGCTCAGGAAGATGATCCAGCTTTTGACTGGAAGTGGGAACTCACACGTGCAGATGCCAGAAGTGAGGTTTCAGCAATAACTGCAACTGGAGCAGCTCAATCCCATGGGCTTCATCAATGGTGAGTCCCACTTACAGGACCCAATTGCCACAGGAGAAGACAGCATAGCTACTGGGAGATGCCTGGCCCCAGCTTTCATCATTTCCCAGTCTGCACCTCCTGTCTCTCTCCTTCTTCGATGCTAGCATTTTTTGGTTCCTTTGTCAACCTCTACCTTCTGAAGCTTGCCATCCCTTTTGTCTTCTCCGTGTCCTCACCCAAAAGCAGGATAACTTTAGAGTCATGAGCCCTGATCAGAGAGTTTGTCTAAGATGTTTGTTTTCACTTCTGTATCTCTTACAGAATCTTTTCTTAGTCTTACTTGAGCTGGGTTGTTTAAACGGTGTTCAACAGTTCTGTCGGTTGGCTCCAATTCCTTGCTTACTGCCACCTCTTGCAGTCCACGTACTTCTCAGGGGTGGTATAGAGTCAAAGGAGAACCCAACTGTCTGGTTTCCTGGAACAGGATCTTCCATCTGCATCACGAGGGCTTTGCTTGTCTTGTGTTTGCTTCTGGTCACTCTCTCCCTTCTTTCTCTTCCTATCCTGCCTCCCACTTCCAGCCCAACCAATGCTAAAATTTCACATTCTGAGAAAGGGAAAGAAGAATCAGGCTGTGATTTCCCTCCCCAGCGCCTCTCCTGGTCACTCCTACTAGCACTTTTTCATGGGCTACAAGATGGGAAGATGCAAGTCCTCCCTGTTGGAAAGGAGAAATGAGACAGTCCTCTGGACAGGAATGAAGAAGCCCTGAACCAGCCCAGGAGAGACCGGTGCAGAATAGGAGAGAATGAGGAAGAGGATGGGGAAGACAGCCTGAGTAAAAGACTTGGGAGTTGGAGTTGACAGGGAGTGGAAGCACAAACAGCCCTTGTAGGCAGGAGAACTTGGGCGGGGCCTGCCTGGCCGAGGAGAATTAGAAGTGCTAATGGAACTTGAATTGAAGAAAGGGGCTAAGCTATATGTTAAGCCCAGAGTTGTCATAACAGGGGTAATACTGGCTGTTTCCTCAAAGACACATATTTGTGTACACACACACACACACACACACACACACACTCTTCCATGAACCCAGGACCTGCCTGTGTCCCCCAGGCATGATTCATTTGAGGTTTCCCCAAAAGACAAGAAGGGTATAAGAATCTGTCTCAGCAGTGTGTGTGTGTGTGTGTATGCACGTGATTACATACACATGTGAATTGGGTGGAAACCAATTCTTTGTTGTTCTCTGGTTCAGTGCTCTCTCCTACCAGTAAGAAATGGATAAAAATACACCTGGCAGCCAGGGAGCCAGGTCCCTTGGAGCTCTGGGGCTGGGTAGCCCAAAGGTAATGTGGATGCCCTTCTGAAGCTGCTGGGTCTGTGACCGGCCCTCTCATCAGCCCTGATGCTGCAGGGAGGAGCGGAGGCGCCTTTCCTTCCAGAGCCATTGACCTTTGGCACCCTGGCCCCTGCACTTTCAGTTCTTTGCTATTTCCCTCCAGGCCAGAAAGTTCTGTTTGAGGAAGGAGAGGAGAGAATGGCATTGAAGACTTTGATCTGGGATTGGACATTGCTCTTCTGCACAGAGGAGGGGCATATCCCCTCCTCCCTCTGCCACTTGGCCCAGGTGCTTGAAGGACCCATGGCTTAGAATAAGGAGGCAAGAGGAACGGAATTTTGTTCCAAGTAGAAATGGGTGCCAAGAAGTCCAGAGAGGGGCTCTATGTGGCTTTCCTCCCTACCTCCCCCAACTCTCCTACAGGGCTTTGTAAAAAATGATGTGGTCTTTGTTGTGAAAAGCAAAAAATCCCTGCTTTGTTATTATTGGACTTAGGACCTTTGCCACTAACTAGCTATATGACCAGTGTTGCTATATGACCTGTGTCGTCCTCTTGGAGCCTCGCTTTTATCATCTATAATTTGGAAATAATAGTGAGGACAAGTTCACAGGGTTATTTTCAGGCTTCAGTGAGAAAAAGTACACAGAACAATAGTCCAGTGATTGAAATATAGTGCACATGTTCAATAAATATCACAAGATCACTTGTATTACTATTATCTTTGCAAGGCACAAAATAGGCTAGAACCGGATCGACTGGATTCAAATCCTGGCTTTACTCCTATTAGCCATGGGACCTTGGGCAAATTGTTTTGCCTCTTTGTGCCTCAGTTTCCACAGTATTTACTTATTTGGGGGATACTGGGAATTAAACCCAGGGACACTCTACCATTGAGGTACATGTTCTCAGTTCTTTTTATTTATTATTTTTTTGAGATAGGGTCCCACTAAGTTGCCCAGGCTGTCTTGTTCTCCTGAGTAGTTGGGATTATAGACCAGGTATGTGTCACCACCCACAGTAGTTTCCACATCTTTAAAGTGGGAAAGTAATGGAACATACTTTAAGGGATTGTTGTGAGTGTCAAGTGTGTGCTTATTGTGTGTGTGTGTGTGGTACCGAGAATTGAACCCATGGACTTTCTACCACTGAGCTACATCCCCAGCCCATTTTGTTTTTTATTTTGAAATGGGGTCTCGCTAAGTTGCTGACTCTGTCCTCAAACCTGCAATCCTCCTGTCTCATCCTCCCAAGTACTAGGATAAGTGTGCACCACCACGCCCAGCTACATGAAGTGCTTAGAACAGTGCCCGGCAGTTAGAGCTGGGGGAACAGGAACCATTATTATTGCCTTGCATAAAAAGGTAATAGCCCTTGCCTGAAGGGGAGAGTAAAGCTTAACTTTCATTCTTAGTGTCTCTCTGAAAGGGTAAAAAAGGAGTTGATAGAAACACTGTACTGAATACCTTAAATTTGCTGAGAGTATATCTTAAATGTTCTTATCACACACACAAAAAGAAGGTAATTATGTGAGGTGATGAATATGTTAATTAGCTTGGTAGTGGTAATCATTTCACAATGTATGGGTATATCAAAACATCTCATCACATGCTGTAAATATACATGTTTTATTTGTTAATTATACATCAATAAATCTGGTGAAAACAAACAAAACCATGGTCACTCTTTTAGATACTGTACCCATTTGGTTCCAAGGAGCAAATGATCATAAAAATCCAAACAGATTAAATATGGATTTGTGATTAAACCCTCACTTCTTTGGGGATTTTCTGGTATTATGCACATAAAAAACTGCTGTGCCTTGCAAAGTTATGATCTCACATGAGAACAATAATTTCAAGTAAGTTCAGTTGCTGTGAAATTATTTTTAATTTTTTATGATCAAAGAAAATGCTGTTAAGTTGCTTTTAAAGAAATTTTTTTTTGGTACTGGGGATTGAACTCAGAGGTCTTCTACCTCTGAACTACACCCCTAGCCCTATTTCTTTATCCTTATTTCAAAACAGGTCTCACTTGGTTGATAAGAGTCTCACTACTTGCTAAGGCTGTCCCTGAACTTGTGATCCTCCTGTCTCAGCCTCCCAAGAACTGGGATTACAAGCGTGCACCACCATGCCCCGCTGAAGTTGCTTTTAATATGTGTTTTTTTCCAAATCTAACTCTCTTTCTGAATTTCCAGCAGCCCTCTCTTTCAGTACATGAACATACAAACACAACTCAGTTCTAGTCCTTATCTTAATTCTCAGAGAAACAATTTTCCTTCTCAGTTTTGGAAGTTTCCATAAAACATGTCTTTTCCAGGCTTAGAACACAGCTTGGGGGTAATTTAATACACAAATGAACAGGGGGCAGAGGGTAGACATATAACAATGCTGGAATTCTGTAAGTAGCAAATAAGTTTTCTATAGTTAAAAGCGATATGTTTTATGATGATAGCCATTGGGTAAATAAACAGGAAGTCGGAAAAATTCCCTCTCAGGTGAGGGAATGTGGGAGCCAGGGAGGGGGAAACCTCCAAGAAGCTGGAGATGCCTGAAGCTCTAACATGCTGGCCTAGAGCGCAAACAGTCTGGGAGAAAGAATTAAATGAGGTTAAATTGTATAAATAGGGCGATCTTGCATTAACTGAAGCCTCTTTTTCTCTCTAATATGATTTCCTTTCCATCTTTTCCAATGGAAGAAAATACGTGTTAGAAGATTCTCCAGGGATCTCTTACATTTCTGCAAATCTCATGAGTATAGGCACTGGCTACCTTTGTTCAGTAGTGTCATGTGTGTGTGTGTGTGTGTGTGTGTGTGTGTGTTTGTGTGTGTGATTGGTACTAGGGTCTGAACACAGGGGCATTCTACCTCTGAACTACACCCCAAACTTTTTTTAATATTTTTTATACTTTTATTGGTGCATTATAGTCTCACATCATAATGTAGTTTACAGTGATAGTGACATACATGCAGCTTTCCCCTGGCTCCCTCCCCACTCCCCACTTCACCATACAGGATATTGAGATTGGCATTGGTATTTTCACATATGTACATAATGTCAGTGGGAGTGATTCCTTCATTGATTCCCAGCCCCCCCCCACACCTTCCCCTAGACCACCTCCCTCCCTCCACTGGAGTTTCTCCTCCATTATCTGAAGCTTCTCTAGTATCCCAGTTACTCCCTCGCTTCCACATATGAGAGGAAATTATGATCCTTCACTTTCAGTGATTGGCTAATCCCACTCAACATAATATTCTTCAGGTCCATCCATTTTCCTGAAAATGATGTGATTTTGTTCTTTACTGATGAGTAGAATTCCATTGTGTGTATATCTCATAAAATAAGTGATAATGCTCTGGTTACTGCTATTGCCTTCAGTAATAAAGTCCAGTCTCTGACCTAGGAGCTTGTGTCTTCTACCAGCACCTGCGAAACTGTAGCAAGCTAATTTGCTACTTGCAAGTAGGGTTAAATCTTGGACCCTTCAAAATTCTTATTTTCCCTGCAAAACTAACATTATATTTTTATAAGCTGCCTGATCCATCTCTATAGTATGTTTTCCTTTCATATTTCTGGTGAATACTCTTTGATTACTTCTTTGTTTAAGATTTTATAGTATCACTTTCCATAGGGAGAATAGAAAGAGAATTTCACTTTTCTTTTGGTATGGTTAACAGAAATCTGTTTTTTTCAATATTTGTCACTAGGATGTATAACATCTGACTCACACATGGATTATTCCTGGTTTGTAAGCTGGTTATAGGTTTGTGTCCTAACAACAGAAGAATCTTGGAAATTCTGTTTCATGAGAATCCTATCAAAACTATGTAATAAGTACCTAAATTTATATGTGTTAAAATTATATTACTGGTTTGTAGAGTATATTTTTAACAAGATAGAAATGAAAATTAATTGGAAGAATTTTCTACAGACTAGCTTCTGGTGCCATCCGTTTCAAAATGCACATCTGCCACACTACCATGTACTTTGGTGCAGGAATTCAGGGTGTGTTTGTAATGAGACTTGATCTATGCTCCATGACTTTGTGTGCTGTTGCCAAGCAAAGCAGCACAGTTTCAAAATAAAAATTAAAAGGGCAGGGGGTGTAGCTCGGAGGTAGAATGGCCCTGGGTTTAATCTTCAGCCTTATGAATGCTGCTGCTGCTGCTACTACAATCCTAAACTCTTACTCTGCACTTCCATTTTATTTTTTATAAAGCTTTATCTGGGTGTTCCACTGGAGGTTAAAGTTGAGATATTTGGAAAAAATATGCTTGTGTTTGTCTACATATGCTGGTGTATTTTAAAATTTTATCACCTGTGTGAAACTACACACGTGTCTCTTCTCAAAGCAGCACCTGCCCCTGACCTCTCTATGCGCCACAGGTGCCACCGGTCCCACCCCTGTGGACCAGACTCTTGACCTCTCCCTCCCCTTCAACCCCCGCCACATCAAATTGCTTGCCATATTGTAATAACTCCAATTCTGTGGCATCTCTTTTGTCCTTTCCCTTAAATTCTCTGAGGTTTATGGCTCACAGTGATAGTGTGATTCAGACCACCACTTTAAATAAGAATTGCTTCATAGTTCAGTTTTAAGTCAAGTTGACAAGGGGTGGACTTGTGATAGTTAATCTAGTTGTCAACTTGACCTGATCATGACACACCTAAGATCATGTGACTTTGGGTGTGTAACAGCAGATTAAACAGAAAGCCTGCCCTGAATGTAGGCAGCAGGATTCTTTTAGGGAAGATTGTTTTTTCCTTCCTAGACCAGTGGATGCCACCTTTGTGATTCCTGTTTGTTTTTGCATTCTGTATTTCCACTATCACACGTTATTTCTGTTCTTTATCACACTTTCTACTTTTGGTATGACAGAAGCTCCTCAAGGGGAGAGACCACATTGCTCACTTTCAGTCTAGTAGACTCTCTGGCTTGCACATTTGTATTTTCTCTTTCAATGCTAAATCAAACAATGGTGCTTCCTCCATTAGGTTTTGAACTAGATTGAATGAAGTATGGGAATTTCCCCACCTCTCATGTCTTCATCTATTCTACACACAACTGAGAGGAAAACCGTCCTAAAACTCTGCTCCCATCATCTCACACTTTTGCTCAAGCTATGCCTTGGGTCTGCATCATTACTGAACATGGATACAGTTCTTCCCTTGGTATCAAGGCCCTCCCGAGATGATTCCAACATATCTTTCTGGTCTCTCCATGTCCATTTAGTGATACTTGAGCCATTTTCAAAGTTTTATGTCAAATGGCACCTTTCTATAACCCAGATGGAATGTCTTATTTTTTCTTTTCTTCAGCTATTTGGGACTTTGTCTTGTTGCCTATTGGGCCAAGCGCTCCTTGTAGTACCTCTGTAGCTCTTGAATATTGGAAAATTGGGAGTTGCTGATAGAGGCAAACAAGTGATTTTGGGGGACAGTAACCTGCTTCTAGAAGGAAAAAAATAGGAAACAATTATAATTATGCTAAACATTTTAATAAAATTTTAATTTATACAATACATATTTATTGGATAGATATTCTGTATCAGGTACCTTAGGCACAGAAACCTGGGAAATGAGCAACATTACCTCTACCTTCAAAGATTTTAAAATGTGGCAAAGGAATCAGACAGAGTAATAAACAATTAAAAGTGATGGGGTAAGTACAGGGTTCAGTGGGGGTGCCTGGACAAGGAGTCTGCCCTCTCTGCTGGAGACGGAGGCAGTGCCAATCCATGGGACCTATAGGATCTGCAGGATGCCAGGGGCAGGGGACAGATCTTTTTTCTAGGGGGAAATAGTGAGTGTGATGATGTCTTGTGGTTAGAGTGCACATGAGATGGATTTGGCTCAGCTGGTATATGGGTCAAGGAGAGAACAAGGAACTTGCTGAATAGGCCCAAATTACAGAAGGTCTTGAAAACCATGGTGAGGAGTTTGAGTTTTTCCCCTAAAGACAAAATATCTTAAAACAGAAATGACTTGATCAGATTTGTGTTTTGGGAGCTTCCCTTGAGAGTGGAAAATGGAGACAGAATGAGTTTAAGGGTATATAATAAAAGCTTGTTTTAGAAATCCAGGCAAGATGGGGAGAGTGGGGAGGGAAGACACACACACACACACACACACACACACACACACACACACACATGGAGAGAGAGAGAGAGAGAGAGAGAGAGAGAGAGAGAGAGAGACAGACAGACAGGCAGGCAGAGCTTGGTGGTTTGACCTAGATAGTTTTAAAAAATATTTAGGAGTGAGCAAAATAATAGTTATAAGCTGGCTCTCTGAATCTTGGTCTCATATTTCCCAGCTGAACAGTGTTATGGTTTGGATTTAGAATGCCCCTCCAAAACCTCCTGTGTTAGGCTATGCAGGTAGGTTTGGAGGTGGGGCATGGCTGGAGGATGTGTGTCACTGGGGCGTGACCTTGAGGACAGTATCTGTCCCTGCTGCTTCTCTCTCTCTCTGCTTCCTGGTTGCCATCAGGTGAGAGCAGCTTTTCCTCCGCTGTGCCCTACAGCCCTGCCACTGAGTGGTTTCTGCCTTGGAGATGGCCAACCAGGGACTGACACCTTTGAAACCTCTACAACTGTGAGGTAATACATCTTTCTTCCTCTAAGTTGTACATCAACAAAAAAGCTAAAACAACTGTTACCTAATATCTCTAAACCTTAGTTTCCTCATCTGTAAAATGGGGATAACAATCCTTGCCTTAAAGGTTGTTAGGATTAAATTAGGTAATGCACGTAAGAGCTCCTTGCACAGTGCTCAGTACATGGTAAGCCCTGAAAAATTATTACTTGAGCTAGGCATGGTGGTGCACACCTGTAATCCCAATACTTGGGAGGCCAAGACAGGAGGATTGCAGATTCAAGGGCAGTCTCAGAAACTTAGCAAGATCCTGTTTCACAATAAAAAAATAAAATAGAGTTGGGGTGTGTATGTAGCTCAGGGGTAAAATGCCCCTGGGTTCAATTCCCAGTACCATGAAAAAAATTATTACTTTATATTTTTAGAATCAACTAAAATTAGTACCTGAGTGACTGGGAGAGATGATAGTGAGAGAGGAGACTGGAGTCATCTGGAAGCAGGTGTTGAGGAGAGAGGAGAAGACCAAGTTTGAGTGAAAATGTGGGAATTTGCATTCATGGGTCTAGAATTCAGGAGAGAGGCGTGCATGTTCCTGAATAAGAGTATTTCTTGAAAAGACTGGCTGGATTCTATCTTCTCACATCCCTGTGATCCTTCAATGCATTCAGATGTTGCACCTGCCCCAGAACTCTATGGAAGGTGGAGTGCTCCAGGTACTAACTGAGTTCATGTGAGTGGATGAGAACATCTGGGGAGGAGGTAGGTGTGAGTGAAGAAGAGGGTGCGGGAAATGTGGGGAATGCCAAGTTTTAAGGGGCGGGCAGTGGACCAGTAGGCTGTAAAGGAGAAGGGAGTTTGCAGCAGAAGGAAAGCCAGGAGATGGTGGTGCCACAAAGCCAGGCAGCCAAGTAAGTACTCCAGGAAGGAGAGAGTAGTCAGCATCCCATTGAAAATAAAGTAGGGCAGAGTGCAGACATTGTTAACTGGATTTAGGAGCCAGATGTCACTGTATATGCTGTCTTTCCTTAGCATGGTGGGGACAGAAGCAAGATCTGAGTAGATTGAGGAATGACAAGGGTGCGAGAAAATAGAATCCTGGTAACCCTTTCAAGAAATTGGGCTGTGGAAAAATGTTTTATTTTGAAAAAGGAGATTTTCATTCACATATTTAAATGAAAATGGGTAGGAGCCTGTAGAAAGAAGGACATGTAAAGGATAGGGAAATTATAGAGGAGCAGGTGAGGAGAGGAGCTGAACTCTGGAGTACAGAGCAGAGAGGACCTCGAGAACAAGATTAGGAATTCTAGCATGATGACCCAAAATAAGCCGATCATGGCATTTTGGTTCATGATCTTTGAGAAGATGAAAGGCCGTATTTTATAGTAGATATGCTCACAAATGTTATGATCTGAAATGTCATATGGATCTGAAATGTCCCTCAAAAGCTCATGCGTTGAAGGCTTGGTCCCCAAGGCAGCAGCATTCAGAGGCAGGGTCCTTAGGAGGTGATCGGATCAATGGAATGCTCCCTTGATGGATTCATAGACTAAGGGGCTATTGGAGACAGTGGGAACTGTAGGAGGTGAGGCCTCCCTGGAAAAATAGGTCATTGGTGGTCCTGGAGCACATATTTTGTCCCTGGCCTCTTTCTCTTTTTCTGCTTCCTGGATGCCATGAAGTCAGCAGCTTTGTTCCACCATGTGCTCCCCTCTGTGATGTTCTGCCTCACCACAGGCCCCAAAACAACAGAGCCAAGTGACCATGGACTGAAACCTTTGAAACACTGAGCCCAAATAAATCTTTTCTCCTTTAAGTTGATTTTCTCAGATACTTTGTCATAGCGATGAAAAGCTGACTGACACACCAAAGTTCAGGGAATGAGGCTCACACTTCTGAGGGAAGATTTTGGTAAACTCTCAGTGAGGTTGTGTTTGTACTTATAGAAGACTTTCTTTCGAAATAGTAGAGAAAGAACAGATAGCAAAGACATGAAGAATCATGATCATTTTCTAGGAGAATGGTCTTTGACACCAGTTTTATGCAAAAAAAGTTGCACATGAAAGAATATTTAGATATGAGCGGTGCTTGGACTTTGATGAAGTAAATGCATAAAGAATATTCTCAAGAATAATAATAGGTAGTTGAAGCTGAATAGTTTCATATTAACATGTTAACCATGTTAATACACATAGATTTTATATATGACATATGTCAGGAGCAAGTAAATATTTTTGTAAGAATTTGAGAGAAAGGCAGTGTGGGAAGGCATGTACATTTTCACATTAATTTCAGGGAATATTATGTTTATCTGCCACTTCCTCAAAATGTTCTATCTCCCGATCATGTACATTCTATATTTTTGACAAATAGGGTTTTTTTTGTTTTGCGCACAACTTCATAATCAAATTGGTTTAAGAATAAATTGCCGAAAATGGAATTTTCTTATATTTGTTCTTGTGACAGCTAATGAAGATGGATGGGGGAAAACTGGGACTATGCTTTGGGGAGAAGGAGCACTGTTCCCCACTGTGTTAGCTAAAGGCAAATTTCTTGCAAAGAGAAAAATAGAATCAGCTAATTGCTTAATTCCTGCTGAAAGCCATTGGTGGCCAGCCTGTTCCAACATGCATACTTTTTTTTTTAGAGAAGCAACTGTAAAACTCACATACACATCCAACAGAATCTTCAATTTCTTTTTCTCCATTGAACATTTGCTGTTACCATAAAATGTTAATGTTTGATCCAAGGAAAAAAGAATTCCTTGCATTTCATTGATGTCCAGAATAGCTATTTGATTTCTGATTGTTTTAATTCTGTGAAACAATGATGATAATTGGGTTTGAGGAATGGCTAGAAATTTTGATGGAGGTCGCTGGCAAGTTTGAGAAAGGTCCTTGCCCTCAGCCAATTTTAAAATCAACACACCAGTCAAATGTGTGAGGCAACTGGAACTCATGCACTGCTGGCGGGAGTCAAATTGGTACAAACACTTTGGAAAACCATTTGGTAGTATATATGAAAGATGAATACATACCTACACTATGGTCCATCAATTTCATTCCTGGGTATTACCCAACAGAAATTATTTGTATGAACATATTCATATTGGTGTTAGTCATAATGGCCCCAAACTAGAAACAACTTAAATGTCCTTCTACAGAATGATGTATGTGCCGAGCCATAAAAATAATGAATTATTGATCTCCTAAACGACATGGATGAATCTTAAAACTACTGTTAGTAAAAGAAGCCAGATACAAGAGAATAAATACCATGTATGTATAGTTCCATTTCTTAAAGTTCAAAGATAGGAAAATGGATCAATAAGGATAAAGGCGAAAATAGTGGTTAACCTTGGTGGGAATTATTGACCTGGAGGAATGCAGTGTATCTTCCAGTGTGATTATAAAGGATGATGATTGTAAAAAGGTTGTATGTTTGTAAAAATCCATTGAGCTATATATTTCAGACTCATATAAGTTGTTCTTCAATGAAAAACAAAACAAAAATAAAAAACCCCAGATCATCTCCCTGACTCTTCTTTAGTCTTTTCACCCACTCAGAGAAGGAAAAAGAAGGCATAATCAGGGCTTGCCTCCTTGACCGTGACTTTGTGGGTCCTCCATGTTTCCAGGTAGATGAGACAAAATCACAATCACATTACACTGAATAATTGATTTTCAGCTAGAATATAACAACAGAAACAGTGGAATATGTATTGGGCTTAAAGTAGTTATTAAGAATAAATTGGTTTACAGAGCCACAGAGGCTTTGAGAGTATTCTGTAAATAATCTTTGAATTTGTTATATCCATGAATCAGTAGTCACAGTTCTGTGACCTAGACCACATCTATAACCCTTGATTTTTTCTCTCTGTTTCTGATGTGGCTGAAGAAATTGGACATGGTTACAGCAAAATACTGGATGAAGGTCAGGAAGAACTTGGAAGCAGGCAAGGGCCTTAGAGATATCTTAACTTCATGTTTCCAAGAGCTTCAATAACATACAATTTAGGTAAGATTTTAGATCACTTTAATTCTTATGCTTGTTCATATTTAATCCATTGAAAAGTGGAAAGCACACACCCTGATATTACTAGAAGAAAACCAACACTTTCAACCCTACTGGATTTTCATATTTCTTTGTACCATGAAATCATATATCATGATACTTAAGAAGATAGTCTCTGGAGATGACACAATGAATCCAGGGTCTGCTGTTTACTAGTTACATGGTCCCTGAGAAGTTACTTAACTGCTCTAAACTCCAACTTCTTTATCTCCAAAGTGTCCCATCCATTAGAATCCATTAGAATGCTGGGATTACATGAGATGACGGACATAGCACTTAGCACTTAGTAGATCCAAGCCTGATATGTCTTAGCAGCTCAGTTAATCTTAATTATTACCATCATCAAATAACAATACTAATAGAATAATCATAATTATTAGCTTATAGTTATGCCATTAATCTGATGGAAACTTCTTTATGTGGGACTGCCAGTGTGTGTAAATGCCAAACTCTTCTCTCCTTTTTATCCTTTGGCTTGCTGTGTTCATCCTCCATGCGGAAGTGAACCAATTTATATAATGGTTTTAGAAGTGAGATAAATAGAATGAAATTCATTAGTGTTGGGCTGATTTATGCCTCGCAACCCCATGGGAAATTTCTTAACAGCTAAGCCACCCAGCCCCCATGGCACCAGCTAATAACAGATGCTTCACCGGCAGTGAACTCATTTGCTGTTGTAGTGGGAACATTCAATTTCTTCGTGTTTTTTTTTTATTCACAGCTGCATTAGGCTCAGAGTTTTCCAATTCTTTTTTGTTTGTTTTAAAGGTATTGTTTACATTTGAAATTACTATTCAGAGAAGCAAAGGCTCTTCCCAGCTGGGAGGCAGTGTGTAGGGTAACGACTTCATAGGCCCATTAGAATGTGACAATTTCATAGTTGTGGGAGCTGGCAGAGCACAAAGCGCCTGTTGAGTTAGAACAAAGTGCCATGCACCTGAGCTTTGTATATGAATTAGAAAGATTCATCTGTATTAAATCGGGCATGATAATAATTGACTCATATGTAATGTTGGTGAATGAACCAAAGAGCGAGCTGTGACCAGTGTCCCCATCTACTGCCATGGCTGTAGTTACATGATCTGCCCTAAATAATATATTTAATAAAAAATTGAAATATACATTCATAGCAGATGGTTCCCTATAGACTAAAACATCTATTTTCCTGATTTAAATGTTTATGATTTTTTTTTTTGTGGTACTGGGGATTGAACCCAGGGGCCTTCTACCTCCAAGCTACACCCCCAGCCCTATTTTTTTATTCTTT
>PVJS01036519.1:7683-20519 GCA_004027185.1 Glis glis | reverse complement strand
CTAGGTAGAGAGAGAGAGAAAGAGAGAGAGAGAGAGAGAGAGAGAGAGAGAGAGAGAGACGGAGGAGAGAGAGAGAGAGAGAGAGAGAGAAAGAGAGAGAGCGAGCGAGCTGAGGCTGGCCGTGAACTCGGATCCTCCGGTCTCCGCCTCCCAAAGTACTGGGATTACAAGCATGCGCCACCACACCCGGCGATACATTTCTTTTAGTAATTGACTTTTTAGAGGTTTTCAGAGAGAAAAAGCATGCTTTTTCTCTAAACTCTTTTTCTCTAAACATATTTTTCCTAAACTCAAAATATGAGGGGAAGAAAAGGAAGAAAAACTAATATTAAAAGGATCTGTAAAGGTATATGCTTGATAAAAGAAAATCTTGTGTTTAAATGTGACTTTACCACAAATAAATATGTTTTGTTTTACAGTAGAATTCATGATTTAAGTAAAAGGCTCTACTAGTACATTTCTTCTTTTTTTGTGTGTGTGGTACTGGGGATTGAACCCAGAGGCATTCTACCTTCGAGCTATACCCCTGTCTGATTTTCTTATTTGGAAACAGGGTCTCTCTAGACTGATGAGAGTCTCACTACTTTCTGAGGCTGTCCTTGAACCTGTGATCCTCCTATCTCAACCTCCCAAGCACTGGGATTACAGGTGTGCACCACCATGCCTGGCTACTCTACTAGTACATTTCAAATGATCAGTTTATATAAAAAGTATATGTGTGTGTGTGTGTGTGTGTGTGTGTGGTGGTGTGCTAGGGATGGAACCCAGGGCCTCACGCATACTAGGCAAGTGTTCTACCACTGAGTTAAATCCCTAACCCAGAGGAAGGAATTGTTGAATTTGTTAAATTAAGACATGCATACATTCAGTTTGATGTTGCCTTGGTTTTCTTTTTTGCGGTACTGAGGATTGAACCCAGGGGCATTCTACCTTCGAGCTACACCCTCAGTCCTATTTTATTTTGAAACAGGGCCTCACTAAGTTGCTGAGACTGGCTGAGAACCTGCAACCCTCCTGTCTCAGTCTCTCAAGTACAGGGATTACAAGCATGCACCACCACGCCCAGCTTTATGTTTTGTATTCTTACTAATGCATGGGAATTTGTGGACTTTGACCTGGCTACTCCTTCCTTTCAGTCAGTGCAGGTTATTTTCTAGGTCATTTGTAGGTATTTACCTTTATTTCTACCCACTAGGTATTCTCCTGTTCTTTTACCTTTCTTTCCATCCTTTTTAAATTTTATTTTATTTTCTAACTTTTTTTGGGGGGGTGCTGGGGATTGACCCCAGGGGAGTTCTACCTCAGAGTCATACCCCCAGCCCTATTTTTATTTTTTAGTTTGAAACAGGGTCTCGCTATTGCTGAGAGTCTTGCTACACTGTGGAGGCTATTCTCAAACCTGTGATCCTCCTGTCTCAGTCTCCCAAAATCTGGGATTACAAGCATGCGCCACCATGCTCGGCCCATCTTTTAAATTCATTACTTAGTAAAGCTAGAAGGGATGCTACAACTTGTTTTCTTGTCTGACCATATTGATTAAAGGGAAAAGAATTTAAAAGAAATTGTATGTTTTAGAAAAATTTATTTTTTTTTTGTGGTACCAGGGATTGAACCACCCAGGGGCATTCTACCTCTGAGCTACATCCCTAGCCCTATATTTAATTCTTTATTTTGAAACAGGGTCTCACTAAGTTGCAGAGGGCCTCACAAGTAGCTGAGGCTGGCCGCGAACCTGTGATCCTTCTGTCTCAGCCTCCCAAGTACTGGGATTACAAGTGAGCAGCACCAATTTAAACATACATAAAAGTAAAGAGAATAGCACCATGAACACCCAGCCACATCAACTATTGACCATTCTTGTTTCATACCCACTGAATTACTATGATGCAAATCCTAGACACCATGTTTAATATTGAATTTTTTTTGCAGCCTTTTGTATGGTGCCATCTAGCTATTCCCACTTCCCATCTCAAGTAGTTAATAAATTAATTTTTTTTACAGTACTGGGGATTGAACCCAGGGGCATTCTACCTCTGAGCTACACCCTCAGCCCTATTTTTCATTCTTTATTTTGAAACAGGGCCTCACTAAGCAGCTGAGGCTGGCTGCGAACCTGCAATTCTCCTGTCTCAGCCTCCCAAGTACTGGGATTACAAGCGTGTGCCACCATGCCCGGCTCCATAAATTTAAAGAAATAAATGAGACTTTTATCTAAATATGCAGAAGGCAAGTCTATGCTTTTGTTTTCTAGTAAAGTTTTTTGAAAGCTAGCATAGGTGTGCATGGTGGTGCACACCTATAATCCCAGCTACCTGGGATACTGAGGCAGGAGAATAGCAAGTTCAAGGCCAGCCTGTGCAATTTAACTAGACCCTGCCTCAGAATAAAAAAAAAAGGGCTGGAGATAGGCAGAGCACTTGCTTAGCATGCGGCGGCAGGTCCTGGTTTAATTCTCTGTACAACAGAACGAATAAACAAAACAAAACCAGACAACCCCCAAACTAGCATATACTGAGCATTTACTGTGTGCCAGGTAAGAGCCTTTTGATGTTAACACCTGTTTGTAGGTAGAGAAGTAGGGTTAGAGATATTAAAGACTTCATTCATGGTCACTCAGCTAGAGTGGTAGACCTGGGATTGGAATTCAAAATTCTATGTGCTGTCTGTCTGTCTGTCATCTATTTTTGTGGTACTGGGGATTGAACCCGGAGGCATTCTACCTTCAAGCTAGGCCCCCAGCCCGATTTTATTTCTTTTTTTTTTTTTTGTGGTACCGGGGATTGAACCCAGGGGCGTTCTACCTCCGTGCTATACCCCCGGCCCTATTTTTTATACTTTATTTTGAAACCGGGTCTCACGAAGTTGCGGAGGGCCTCACTAAGTAGAGAGAGAGAGAGAGAAAGACAGGGAGAGAGAGAGAGAGAGAGAGCGAGCGAGCGAGCTGAGGCCGGCCGGGAACCCGGATCCTCCAGTCTCTGCCTCCCAAAGTACTGGGATTACAAGCGTGCGCTACCACACCCGGCCTCCGATTTTATTATTTGGTAAGAGGGTCTCCCTAGGTTGATGAGAGAGAGTCTCACTACCTGCTGAGGTTGTCTTCGAACCTGTGATCCTCCTGTCTCAGCCTCCCAAGTACTAGGATTACAGGCATGCACCACCAGGCCCAGGCTATATGCTCTTTAATCTTAGGCATTATGTATACCCTTTTCTTTTAAAATTTCCTATTTGGTGCCATCAGGTTGGCCAGTATTTGTTTCAATTCCTGATTGCTTACCTGCTTTATGTTACATAAAGAATTCTGGTTTTTCTGCCCATAATCTTACCGTAAACAGTAACATTATTATCCTTTCTATTCTTTGGCCTAGAATAGAATGCCTTACCAACTTTTTTTCAGTTGTTGGAATCCTATTTGTCTTACCTTTTTTCTTCTTGATTTTTTTAGTTTTGTTATTGGTATTCAGAGCTAAATAGATTTCTGAGCGGAATGTTTCCACTAGTTTAATTTTTCTTCATGTGTTGCTGGACTGCCCTTTCTTCACCATGAGCTGAGATTTGAGCATAGGCTTAGGAGAGGAAAGGCTGCAAAAGATAGGCAAGTGATACTGATTCTAGGCCTTAAGTTTGGCAAGTCTTTTGTGGACCAGCCTAGTTGACAGAGCACTTTGGAGTTAGTAACAAAGGCTTTTATAATAACAGTGTGCAGGTAGGTACTTGATCTTTTCCTCTATTCATACCCTTCTCAGAGACCTCAAGATAGGGGGATGAAGGTGGAGGGGCAGACATATTGAATGCAGGATTCAGTTCTGGATTTCAGCCAAATGCCTTCTCAGTTCTAAACCTCCTAAATGTAAATAGATTTAGTGTAGTTGGCAATAAGTATTTTAAAGTGTGTAATGGAAAAGGAAGTTGCTGAGCAGTGTATGATGGTTGAGTTGGGGAAGGAGAGAGTTGTCAAATTTTTGAAAATGATACTTTATTTTGGTAATTCATGGATCACTGATCTTAGACAAAATAATGTCTCTTCAGCAGGCACAGGAAGATGTGGCAAATAGGGGGAAATTCCCATCAAAATAAAATGGAAAGCTCATTGCTAAGAGTAAAAAATGAGGGGAACATAAATTGTGTTTCCGTGTATTTATAATGTGGCTTTTTTGTTGCATGATTAATGATATAAAAACTAATATCATATGTGTGAGATTATTCAAATTATCATTCAGCTAGTAAGGAAGCTGACAAAGTTTAACTTACATAAATGGGCTTATCTGATCACGATAAAATGATTTTTTAATCATAGATGGGCATTAAGAAGTCCATAGATCTTTGGTAGTAGTTACTGAAGAAAAACCTTTAAAGTGATAAGTTTTCTGTGAGTGTTTAATGGAACTAATATATCTTTTAAAAATGATTTTGTTATTCTGTCACCAGTGTTCAATGATCAGTTTACTAAAACTTATCATTTATCTATTGGAAACTTCAGTTATCTTTAGAAATATTATTTTTTTGTATTTAATGTTAAATTATCTAGATCTGGTTTCTGTTCCAGAAAGAGAATACATAAGGATAAAATAATAAGAATTTCTAACAATTTTTTGAGAAATATTACAATTTTGCTGTAATAGCTTAAAAAGAAAAATAGGTAGAAGTTAAAGCTGTTTTCCTTGTGAGACCTATGTGACCAGGTTTTGTGTGTATAATTACTATACATATAGCTCTTCACTCTATAGTACTTTTTTTTTTTGCGGTACCGGGGATTGAACCCAGGGGCATTCTACCTCAGCGCTACACCCCCAGCCCTATTTTTTTATACTTTATTTTGAAACCGGGTCTCACGAAGTTGCGGGGGATCTCACTAAGTAGAGAGAGAGAGAGAGAGAGCTGAGGCTGGCCGCGAACCTGGATCCTCTGGTCTCCACCTCCCAAAGTACTAGGGTTACAAGCGTGCGTCACCACGCCTGGCGTATAGTACTTATTAAAATAGATTTTGGTATGTTAAATAGGCACGTACTGGAAATCAGAACGCCAAATATATCTACTGGAAACAGATGCAAAAAAGACCTATGGCTTATGACTACAAATGTATAGTCTTGTCTAAAACATAACATTCAGGCTGGGCGTGGTGGCGCACACTTGTAATCCCAGTACTTTGGGAGGCGGAGAACCGGAGTGGGGGGGGAGGCCAGCCTCAGCTCGCGCTCTCTCTCTCTCTCTCTCCCTCCCTCTCTCTCTCTCTACTTAGTGAGGCCCTCCGCAACTTTGTGAGACCCGGTTTCAAAGTAAAGTATAAAAAAATAGGGCCGGGGGTGTAGCGCGGAGTTAGAACGCCCCTGCATTCAATCCCCGGTACCACAAAAAAAAAAAAAAATAAATAAAATAAAACATAACATTCTTTTGGTGCTCTTCTCCTTTGGCCAAGAACTTTTTCCTTATTTTATATAATGTATCCAAATCAGAGATAAGCACATTTTAAGCTGGTCGTGGTGGCACATGCTTGTAATCCCAGTACTTGGGAGGCTGAGACCGTAGGATCCGGGTTCGTGGCCAGCCTCAGCTACTTAGTGAGGCCCTCTGCAACTTTGTGAGACCCGGTTTCAAAATAAAGTATAAAAAATAGGGCCGGGGGTGTAACTTGGAGGTAGAATGCCCCTGGGTTCAATCCCCCGTACCACACACACACACAAAAAAAAGAGACTAGCACATTTTATTGGTTAAAGGTAAGGATAAATGCATAAATGGGATAAAGATAATAGGAACTAGAAATTTCCACATTCAGTGAGAAGACTTAAGGTAGGACTTACCAGGAGCTATATATAAATCTATGTGGGACTTAATTTTTCTTTTTTTTTTTTTTGCGGTACTGGGGATTGAACCCAGGGGCGTTCTACCTCCGAGCTACACCCCTGGCCCTATTTTTTATACTTTATTTTGAAACCGGGTCTCGTGAAGTTGTGGGAGGCCTCACTAAGTAGCTGAGGCTGGCCATGAACCCGGATCCTCCAGTCTCAGCCTCCCAAGTACTGGGATTACAAGCATGAGCCACCACGCCTGGCGTTGGGACTTAATTTTTCTAAAAATAATAGGCCACCATAGGTGATAGTCCAATCTTTTTTTTTTTTTTTTGGTGGTACTGGGGATTGAACCCAGGGGCATTCTACCTCCAGGCTACACCCCAGCCCTATTTTTATTCTTTATTTTGAAACAGGGTCGCACTAAGTTGCAGAGGACCTTACTAAATAGCTGAGGCTAGTTGCGAGCCTGGATCCTCCTGTCTCAGCCTCCCTAGTACTGGGATTACAAGCGTGCGCCACCACGCCCAGCTGTGACAGTTCAATCTTTTTTTTTTTCTTTTGGAGATCTTTTTTATGATCAACTCCAAGTGAATTGTTTTTGTTAAAACTATTAAGGAGATTGAAGCCAGGTGTGGTGGCATGTGCCTATAATTCCAGTACTTGGGAGGCTGAGACAGGAGGATCGCAGGTGTGATACCAGCCACAGTAGCTTAGATCCTGTTTCAAAATAAAATAGGGCTGGGAGTGTAGCTCAGAGGTTGAACACTCCTGGGTTCAACCCCCTACTAACCCTACCCCCCAAAAAAACCTACATGAAGATGTTTAGGTAAAAATTCTTTAGTAATTACTGTAAATAAGCCACCGTATTTTGTCAGAAATTCTTTAACAAGTGATCCAAATGAAATCAACTATTTTGAGGCATTTGAATAATATGAATCCAGTTATAAGTAGAAAGGAAGGTAAAGAATAAAAACTGTATTAAGAAACAGGAAGCTGGGCGTGGTGGCGCACGCTTATAATCCCAGTACTTGGGAGGCTGAGACAGGAGGATCCAGGTTTGCGGCCAGCCTCAGCTACTTAGTGAGGCCCTCCACAACTTAGTGAGACCCTGTTTCAAAAATAAAGAATAAAAAATAGGGCTGGGGGTGTAACATGGAGGTAGAATGCCCCTGGGTTTGATGCCCAGTACCGCAAAAAAAAAAAAAAAAAAAGAAACAGGAAAGCTCTGTTACCAAGTCATGCTGTGGCCAGTCTGGTTTCTGTGGCACAAGAACACAAATATAGGCAATTATAGTAAGGATACTCTTACTGTTATATTTGACTGAGTTATAAGATAAGCACCATATTTTATTTTTTTTGCAGTACTGGGGATTGAACCCAGGGGCATTTTACCTCCGAGCTACACCCCCAGCCTTATTTTTTATTCTTTATTTTGAAACCGGGTCTCGCTAAGTCACAGAGGGCCTCACTAAGTAGCTGAGGCTGGCTGCGAACCTGGATCCTCCTGTCTCAGCCTCCCAAGTACTGGGATTACAAGTGTGTGCCACCATGCCCCGCTTTAATTTTTAAATTAAATGTATATATGTATTTTATTCTGGGGAAACACTTCTTCAGAAGCTAATGGAGATAAGAATGACTTTGGAAGTAGAAAACAGTGGTGGTGAGAGTTAAGAGAATGGAATTAACTAGACAGAATTTTATAATTCTATATAATTTTATATTCACTGTTTTTTGTGTTTTTTTTTTTGGTGGTACTGGGAATTGAACTGAGAGGCATTCTACTTCCAAGCTAGAGACCCCCCAGCCCTTTTTTATTTTTTTCGCTTTTGCAGCAGGGTCTTGCGAGGTTGTTGAGAGTCTCTCTAAGTTGCTGAGGCTGGTCTTGAACCTGGAATCCTCTTGTCTCAGCCTCTCATGTACTGGAATTACAGGCATGCACCACCATGTCCGGCCAGTGAAGTATTTTTTAGTATGTTTGGCTCTATTTGCATCATTATTTATATTACTTCTGTAATAATTTTATTTTGATATAATGGAAACAGCTTTGTGTCTTTTGACTTTTCTCTGGTTCTTCTGTTTCCAATAGTTCAAAAGTATTCCTGGATAGTAAATTTCTAATGATAGTAGGAGTAAGCTTTATTTTGTTAGTATTGTTAAGTCACCTTTAACATCATAAAAGGAAGTATAAAAATGATTTTCTCCACCAATCTTACCATAATACAGTGTTTGAATTATTTGTTGCCACCGTGATGTTATATGTAAAGCAATCACAAAACCTGAGTGACATATTAGTAGAAGCATCTTGGTGGGACTTGATCAATGTCTGGGATGAATTGATTGATGTAGGTTGACCTAAGTTGGGGTAAATGGGGCAACTAGACTCTATTCCATGTTTTTCAGCTATAGGCAGGATAGTTTGGGCCTGTTATGTATGACAGAGGTACACAAAGCAAGTAGAAATAAAGAAGTACTTCTTTTTGAGGTACTGGGGATTGAAGCCAGGGGCATTCTACCTCCAAGCTACACCCCCAGCCCTATTTTTTATTCTTTATTTTGAAACAGGGTCTCACTAAGTTGCGGAGGGCCTCACTAAGTAGCTGAGACTGGCTGTGAACCCGGATTCTCCTGTCTCAGCCTCCCAAGTACTGGGATTACAGGCGTGTGCAAGGAAGTACTTTTTTTTTTTTTTTTGCAGTACCGGGGATTCAACCCAGGGGCGTTTTACCGCCCAGCTACACCCCCGTAGCTCGGGGGTGTATTTACTGTATATTGAAACCGGGTCTCACGAAGTTGCAGAGGGCCTCACTAAGTAGTTGAGGCTGGCCGCCAACCCGGATCCTCCTGTCTCCGCCTCCCACATACTGGGATTACAAGCGTGGGCCACCACACCCGGCAAGGAAGTACTTTTTAAAGCATTTGCTGGGCCTGGCATGGTGGCACATGCCTGTAATCCTAGTACTTGGGAGGCTGAGACAGGAGGATCTCAGGTTCGAGGACAACCTCAGCAAGTAGTGAGATTCTCATCAGCTTAGTGAGACCCCATTTCAAAATAAAATGTAAAATAAGGCTGGTGGTATAGCTCGGAGTTAGAATGCCCTGGGATTCAATCCCCAGTACCCCTCCCCCCACAGCATTTGCTAATATCAGGTAATATTTCACTTCACTGGCTAAAGTAAATCACATGATTGAGTCCACAGTCATGGTGGGAGGATATTATAAAGTTGAATGTTAAAGGATCTAGATAGGGATGAAGAAGAATTGGGACCCTTTACAATTTGTCAGAAGGCATCAACTTTGGACTGCGTATGTAGCTCAGGTTGAGCACTTGCCTAGCATGCATGAGGCACTGGGTTCAATCCTCAGTACTACCAAAAAAAAAATTAGCTTTTGTTTCTTCCTATTCATGATAATATGTTCAAGCACCTAATATGTGCTTGAAAATATTCATTTAATCTCTATAGTAGTCCTGGAAAGAGTATGGTATCCTTTTTATTTACTCATGAAGGGTCAGAACTAGAAGGTTTAAATAATTCACAGGTGGCCGGGCGTGGTGGTACACACTTGGGAGGCTGAGACCGGAGGATCGGGGTACACGGCCAGCCTCAGCTACTTAGTGAGGCCCTCCACAACTTTGCGAGACCCTGTTTCAAAATAAAGAATAAAAAATAGGGCTGGGGGTGTAGTTCAGAGGTAAAATGCCCCTGAGTTGAATCCCCAGTACCGCAAAAAAAAAAAAGTAAATAATTCACAGATGTGACAGAGCTGGTGATATGAATCTAGGCTTTTCTGACTTCAGAGTCTAGATGCTTTCACATGATTGTAATCATGTAAATTGTGTTTTTTATCCCCCCCCAAAATTTTCTCATTTTGAGGGGAAATGTGCCCGTATTTTATTATCTTCTGTACATGCTTTGCCCTTCTAGGGTCTTTCCATCTTGTGGTAGTAGCATCTTGATTTTCCCATAGGGAGCCACTTTTTCTACCATCCTTAATTCCATATAGTTTGCAAGAGATAGACTTAATCCTGAGATTGATGGCTGTTGGTCACATTGAGTGAGTGGTTAAGGGACCAGACTTTGGTTGGTGGAGTTCTTGGAAAAGAGATCTCTTTTTTCCTGAGTTAGCTCTGCTAATAGGCTCTAATGGGAAGTTGGCCACAATTGTGGAGAGAACCTTTTTTGAGTGAAGCTTTGTGCCTCTGTGTGAGATTTGCCAAGTGATGGATGAGGAGAGAATTATTCTTGTGTACTTGGATGAAGAGAGCTCTAAAAATGTACTGGAGCAGTCACTACTCTTTTTTGCTCAAACCCGTTTGTATTGGGTTTTCATCATGTGAAACAAAAAGTTTTTATTGGTGTTTTTAATAGTATTTTTTTCCAGAAAATTTGTTCCTCTGTAAGAGAAACAGAAAAAGAATAGCACATTACAGGTAGATGATGTAGAAAACAAATTCTCTGAGTTTAGGAAAAGGACGAGAGATGGTTTGCCTAGAATGATATTGTACCAGAAAGGAACATAGGGTACAACACAGTGGAAGAGCAACTGAATTTAGTAAGTAGGAAAAATAGACTTACCACTGCCTTACAAGGCATTCTCTTACTCTTTTTTGGCGAATTCATTAGTCTCCTGTGTGTACCAAGTGAGATTACACACACACACACACACACACACACACACACACTGAACATTTGGGTGTTCATTTTAATTTTGGTTATTTCTGTCTCATAAGACATTTTGAACAGAGAACAATTGAAATCATTGTTGGTTACGATACCAGATCAACAAACATGATTTAAGTAAATTGAAGAGTTTAAATAGCTTATTTGTGTATGTGTGTATGTATGTATGTATGCATGTGTGTATTCTGGTACTAGGAATTGAACTCAGCAGCATTCTACCTATAAACTACACCCGAGCCCTTTAAAAAATTTTTTTGATTTGCAGCCGGGCATGGTGGTGCATGCTTGTAATCCCAGTACTTGGGAGGCTGAGACAGGAGGATTGCAGGTTCATGGCCAGCCTCAGCTACTTAGTGAGGCCCTCCGCAACTTAGCGAGACCCTGTTTCAAAATAAAGAATAAAAAATAGGGCTGGGGTGTAGCTTGGAGGTAGAATACCCCTGGGTTCAATCCCCAGTACCGCCAAAAAAAAATTTTTTTTTGTTTTGAAACGGGGTCTTGCTAAAGTTGCTGAAGAGTTTCATTTTGTTGCAGAGGCTGGCCTCAAACCTGTGATCCTCCTGTCTCAGCCTCCCAAGTACTAGGATTATAGGTGTGTGCCACCATGCCTGGCTAAATAGCATATTTTTGAAATAAAGCAAAATAGACATTGATTCCCAAAGCATCCCCTGTATCTTTTTATTACTTGGAAATGTTGAAGTTTTAAATTCCAGTATGCCATTATCCCACATGTTTTACATCTGTTCTCACATGTAATTTAATCTTCATAATAGCCTTACTTAGGTAGCTATTATTTTAATTTTATAGGTGGCTAAATAGCTGTGTGGACTATGCTACTGAACACCTTTATGGTGTTCAGCCTCAGCTGGACCCTTAGAATTGGGAATTATTTTGTGTATTTCTAGTCAGCCCCTGCAGTTTACCACAGTGGCTCTTTAGTCACTATAAACTCCAACTTCTTTCTCAGCTAATTATCTTGCTACCTATAGGACAATGAAAATTCGGCCTGTTGACAGTGAAACCCCCTCCCCCAAGCCGGGTGTTGTGGTGCATGCTGGTAATCCCAGTACTTGGGAGGCTGAGACAGGAGGATCCGGGTTCGCAGCCAGCCTCAGCTACATAGTGAGGCCCTCCGCAACTTAGTGAGACCCTGTTTCAAAATAAAAAAAATGAAGTAGGGCTGGAGGTGTAGCCCTGGGTTCAATCCCCAGTACTGAAAAAAAAAAAGAAAGTGAATACCCCCAACATCCTCCTTCCTACCCCTAGGACTACTTGGAAAACTTAATTAGGAAAGTATCTGCTAAAGCATTGTTTCAAAGTACTAACCATTTGAATAAAAACACTGAGATACTATTCCAGATCTTTTAGAATGGGACATGGGAATCTATACTTGTGGGGTAGGGGGTACTGGGGATTGGACCCAGGTACTGAGCTACATCCAGCCCTTTTTAATTTTCATTTTGAGAACAGGGTCTTACTAAGTTGCTGAGGCTGGCCTCAAACTTGGATTCCTTCTGCCTCAGCCTCCTGAGTAGCTGGGATTACAGGTGTGTGCCACTACTCCTGACTGAAACCCGACCTTTTAGCAGGTGAAACATTCTCTTATTTTGCCTAGTTTTCCTTAAAAATGTAATCTTTTTTATTCAGAATATGTGTATTATAGCCAGGCGTGGTGGGCGTGTGTATTGTAGTGGGCGTGTGTATTATAGCTGGCTTGTAATCCCAGTACTTGGGAGGCTGAGATAGGAAGATTTCAGGTTCTCGGCCAGCCTCAGCTACTTAGTGAGGTCCTTTGCAACTTAGTGAGACCCTGTTTCAAAATAAAGAATAAAAAATAGCTGGGTTGTAGCTAGGAGGTAGAATGCCCCTGGGTTCAATTCCTCCTACCACACACACACAAAAAAGAAGAATATGTGTATCATAGTTGTTCCTCCTTATCCACAGTTTCACTTTCTACCATTTCAGTTACTGGAGGTCCAGAAATATTAAATGGAAAATTACAGAAATAACTCAAAAGTTTAAGTTGTGCATCTTTCTTAATAGTGATGAATGTCTCACCTGGTATGTGAATTATCCCTTTGTCCATTGTATCCATGCTTTTTAAAATACCTATCCTTTAGTCTCTTAGTTGCCAGCCTGGTTATCCAGTCAACTGTTGCAAGCATCACGATTCTTGTATATAGGGTTTAATACTATCCTTAGTTTCAGGCATCCACTGGAGTCTTGATGAACATAGCTCCACAGATAAGAGGGGGGACTACTGCATTCTAAGGTTTCTGAAATGCCAGCAGCAGAGCCGGGTATGGTGGCGCATGCTTGTAATCCCAGTACTTTGGGAGGCGGAGACTGGAGGATCCGGGTTCGCGGCCAG
>PVJS01036518.1:0-20420 GCA_004027185.1 Glis glis | reverse complement strand
TGATCCTCCTGTCTCAGCCTCCCAGGTACTGGGATTACAGGTGTGTGCCACCATGCCTGTCTGGATGTGTATGACTAGATGCCCTGAGCATAAAGATTTGCCACTAAGAAGAGATTCATTAAGAGAGTCCAAATGAAGCCAGGCGTGGTGGCACACGCTTGTAATCCCAGTACTTGGGAGGCTGAGACAGGAGGATCCGGGTTCAAGGCCAGCCTCAGCTACTTAGGCCCTCCACAACTTAGTGAGACCCTGTTTCAAAATAAAGAATAAAAAATAGGGCTGGGGGTGTAGCTCAGAGGTAGAATGCTCCTGAGTTCCATCCCCAGTACCACAAAAAAAAAAAAAAGAGAGTCCAAATGATACAGATTCGAAAGGCAACAGAACAGTGGAAGCCATTACCAGAAATCATCCTCTTGAGATACCTACTTTGCAAAAATAATTTGGGAATACTAATTTGGGATAATACTGATTTAAGAAATACACATTGAGTCACATTCTTAAAACTCTGAGTAAATTCATATATCTTAAGTGGAGATTCCTCTTGTAGAGCCACTGATTCGCATGTGAGCCTTTCAGAAACACCAAATCAAGTGTTTTGCCTCAAGAAGCCGCAGTGGTGACTCTGTGCTAGCCTCTCCGTTCAGTGCGCTTCCCCTGCGACGGCCACACCAGGCCACAGCTGTCTCAGGAATTAGGGAGGACGTCTGGGCCGCCTCTGTGGGCTTTTGATTAAGAATGCCCTATGACAGCTGTCGGAGCAAAACAGAGACAAGAGGCAGGACTATTTTCCATGCATTATTCTTATCCTAGATGGGAAAGTGCCAACCAGAACTTCCCACCCCCACAAAAATACCCTTTTTCCATCATTTGACTTTCAGACTTTTAAGTGTTTTTGAGTAGGATGCGATCTCTCTGCTGAAGTTATTTTCAAAAGCAAACGTATAAGACTCAATCACTATCCGGAGCATGAAGGGGAGGGAAGGGGGAGGGAATAGGGTGGGATTGGAGGGAGGGCTAAATGTGCAATGTGTGCATGTATGATGTTGATACCCTGACATATATCAAAATGTATAATTACAATGCACCAATAAATGAACAAAAAAAAAGCAAACGTAGTCTGAGCCCTCAAACAAACCAATCCTCATCACCACCAGTGTGGGCTCCATGTTACCTGGGACGGGAGGGGACATGGCTGCCACCCAGTACCCGAGCTGGGGGGCAATGTACGTCCACGTCAGCTGGCTGCCTTCCTGGTGCACGAGGCCGAGGCCGCTCTTCAGCCAAGTTCCTGTGGGATTCAGAAAAGAACTTCAGCTAGATGCACGCTCAACTCCTATTTAAGGCTTAAACATTTGCAAAAGTCACCTTAAATATCACGTTTATAACTCATTTGGTTGCCCAGAGAGTCAAATTACCATCTACAGATCGCACACAGCTCTCTGTAAAAATTCTTTCCCACTTCCCTTCAGGGATAAGGTGAATAATTTTAGTCTGTCTTTGCCTTTCCAATCAAATTAGTTTCAGCCACTTTATCCCTCCTTCCAAGCACAGATAACTTCAGCCGAAGCCTTTGGCATTCAGAAGTAGAATAACAGCAGCAGGCTAGTGATTGGTAGAAGTGAAAAAATAAGGGGGGAAATCTGGTGCTGTTTATAATCGTTAACCTCCAGCAAATAAACAAAATTCCCCAATCGCAGGCTGGCAATGTCACAATTACTTTGGAACTTTTTTAAAAATAAAGATTCTTCAATTCTATATTTGCAAATGATAGTCCAGTAAGCCTGGCTTACCTGAGTATTAAAAAAAAATTCCAGTTGGTTCGATGCTAGGAAACACTGGACAAGTCCAAGTTCATGATCTTTCATCAGTTACTAGTTCAACTAGTAATTACCATTAATGAACACCTGCTGTGCACTCACTAGTCACAGTGTATGTGTCTTGTATACCTTATCTACAATTCTCACAGCAACCACACAGAGCAGGCCCGAGTGTCCCTTTTTGGGTGATGACCTTGAGGACTGGAGAGTTCCAAAGCCCTCTGTGTGCTGGAAAGCACAGAGGGACAGGGCTAGGCCTGTCTGACTTCAAGGCCAGGGCTCTTGCTTCTGCTCTGTCAAGTTGCATTCCTGCAAACCTTCCCGGTGCCTGAGCACCATGTTGCTTTGCGATGTTTGTAGAAGCAGATCTACTGGGGAAGATTACTTGGAACCACTGGGGTCACAGGCAAAGCACCTCACTCTACGGCCTGTGATGGCTACTATGGGCAGAAGGCAAGGGAGAGGCAGCTAAACCCTCCCACAGCTTGTGCCCATCGCCCTGACCCTCCAGCATGGAGGTGTGGGCTGCACACTCAGGGCTCCCGCACAGCCACCTCACTCTTATAAGCACTGGCCACCTGCAATGGCCACAGGTGTGACCCTGTGGTACCTGAGGCCCCAAAGGACCAAAGGCCCCAAATATTATACCCCCATGTCTCCACATCCATCCCTGCCATTCCCAGGTGCACACACCGCTGAGGCAATAGAGGATATTTTCCCCTGAAGAAAGAAACAATACTTGGGCAGCAGCTTCTAGGCGCTGTGAGTTGCCATAGCAACATTCAAATGCTGTGGGTGGAAAGGTGCCCTGTGATGATATGCCTCTGATCGCTGATCCTCCCTCCTCTGCTCAAACTGCAGCAACAACAAAGGGGGCGGTGGGAGAAGCCAGGCAAAGCACGAGTGTGCGTTCTTTGGCTTCCCATGCAATGGGTAGATCATGGCTCCAGATTCCAGTTCAAGTTAGAGCAGAATTTAAGCTAAAAGGTTCCTAACACAAGTATGAGAACATAAATGCCTAATTTGGATTCATTTCCCGAAGTATGAAAACCTAGAGACTTTAGCCACCGAGAGAATCACTAGTTGTACAGGCATCCTAAGGAAAGAGTAAAAGAAGATGCTGAACCCATTAAGAGGAAAGGCTTCCAAGCTGGGTAAGAAAGTTTCCCTGGATGTGGAGAATGGATTGCTTGTGAGTGCTTCCCCCACCCTGGGGTCCCCCTTCTGTTCTCTCCTGACTTACATACCATGCCCACTCCCACGCATGCGCTCCCCCAATAGCAAGGCCGGCAGGATTTCTGGATCACTCTGGGGGTGGCTGTGCATTCTCTGGTTTGCGGTTTTCCCCAGATTAGATTCTTAGTCACTGCTCCTCAAATGGGGCGGATACTAGGTTGGGCTGAATGGGACCCAGGGGATAAGAACTGGAAGCTGAGACCAAATTCCTGCTCATTCACAAACAAACCACCCACCTTCATCCTAAGTTGATCATCCCTAAGGAAATCAATTGAAACAGACTTTTAAAATATCTGCAAGTTACATATGGGGCAAGCCAGGTGGGTGGGCGTACACACGCACATGCACACACACACACACACACCACCCAGCTGATGAGTCCTCAGGTCCAGCCTGGTGGGAGGCAGAATGGCCATAGACTAAAGACAACACGGCTGCTCTGGGAGTTCAGCCCAGTGAGGGAAGCAGCGCCTCCTAGGGCAGCAGGGGAGCTTCAGGATGAATTCTGCTTTGATGAACAAGCAGGGTTTGCCAGTAGGGTGAGGGGGCAGGCCAGGATAAAACAACAACAAAAAAACCAGGACTTTCAGGAACACGGAAGAGCATGGTGCAGTGGGCAGTTAAGGTGCATAAGGACGGAGCAGAGGGAGGCCCTGGCTGGCTGGGGCGGTGGCTGTACCGAAGTTGGGGAGGAGTTTGGCATCATGTGGAGAGGGCTTCGGATGCCATCAGCAATGGGAGGCTACTGGGGACCTCAAATGAAGGCACAGCATGGCCAGTCTTCCTACCCCGTCCCCTTACCACATCTCCCTCCTTCGTTTTTACAAGGTAGGTCCTTACAATACAAACTTTAAAAAAATTTTAACTATTTTAATTGGTGTATTATGACTCTACACAATACTGGGATTCATTGTTACATCTTTGTACATGCACATACATAATTTGGTCAATTTCATTCCCTTGTACCTCCCCTTACCCTCGTGGCCTCCCTCCCCCAGTCCTCTTCCTCTACTCTACTGGTCTCCCTTCTATTTTCACACACACCCTCCCTTTCCTTTTTTCTTCCACATATAAGAGAAAACATGAGCCTTGGCTTTCTGTGTCTAACTTATTTCACTTAGCATAATGTTCTCCACTTCCATCCATTTTCCTGCAAATGACATAATTTCAATCTTCTTTATGGCTGAATAAAAATCCATTGTGTATATATAGCATGCTGGTTCTATAATTTGGCTCTTGTGAATTTTGCTGCAACAAACATGGATGTGCATGTATCACTACAGAAAGCTGACTTTAAGTCTTTCAGATGTATACCAAGGAGTAGCCTAGCTGGGCCATATGGTGGCTCTATTTCTAGTCTTTTGAGGAACCTCCATACTGATTTCTGTAGTGGTTGTATTAATATACAATAATACACAATCCCACCAACACTGTATAAGAGTTTCTTTTTCCCCTGTAAAACATCATGCTGAGTGATATCAGCCAGACTCAGAAAATCAAGGGCTGCATGTTTTCTCATATGTGGAAGCTAGAGACAAAAAAGAAAAGAAAAGGGACCTCATGAAAATTAGGAGAGAGAGCAGTAGAGTAGCACAAGGACATTGGGGGAGAGAGGAGGGAGGGGAAGGGAAAGGGAAGACTTGGGGAAAGAGACAGACCAAATAATGTTATGCGCATATATGAATGTATCACTATGAATCTCACTGACATGTACAATTATAATATATCAATAAAAATTACTATAAAAAAGAGTTCCTTTTCCCCCATATTCTTACCAGCATTTATTATTGTTGTTAATATATTTTTTTGTGGTGCTGGAGATTGAACCCAAGGGCATTCTACCTCTGAGCTACACCCCCAGTCCTATATTTTTAAATTTTGAAACAGGGTCTTGCTAAGTTTCTGACAGTCTCGCTAAGTTGCTGAGGCTGGCTTTGAACCTGTGATCCTCCTGTCTCAGCCTCCCAAGAACCGGGATTAAAGGCATGTGCCACCACACCCAGCTTATTTGTATTTTTGATGATAGCCATTCTTTCTGAAGTGAGATGAAATCTCAGTGTAGTTTTGACTTCTATTTCCCCCATTGCTAAAGATGTTGAACATTTTTCCATACATCCATTGGCCATTTGACAATATACACTCTGTGACTTTGCCTGTTACTGTGGCTCCTAATCATATGTAGTTTTTCTCTCTTCCAGAAATTAGTCCATCTTTCAAGATCCAAATCAAGCCATGTGCTTTTCACATGTAGTTTTTCTCTCTTCCAGAAATTAGTCCATCTTTCAAGATCCAAATCAAGCCATGTGCTTTTCCAGAGGCCTTCTAGTACATCTGGACCTTCCATGTCTCAGCCCTCCTAGTCATACAGCAAGTGTGACTGTATCATCAATTTTCCAAAAACACATGTTGCCTTAAGTTGCTCACTGTTGTTCTAGATCTTATCTCCTCCGCGGGACTGTAAGTTCTGAGAGTGTGGGTCCGTGTCTTATATTCCTTTCATCTTCTTAGCACCTAGAAATATCCACAGGTAGGAACTCAACAGCTTGAGTGAAAGGTAGAAACACATTCCAAAAAATAACATCAGGTAACCTGAGGTTAGCAGGAAAGATCTCCCTGCAGAAGCCCGAGCTGAATGGGACGCTACCCTTCCAAATGAAAGGGAACAGAGCCAGCTGGAGGAAGAGTTATTTATTTTGGCATACATTTTCTGTAAAATGCACACAGAGCCAGTGACTAAGTGTGACACTGTTTGGGGAGTCAACGATCATGCTGTTACTGGCAAAGCATTTTCCAAGCATTCTGTGTTTTGTGGGAGGAAGTAAGCTACAGGGAATATGAGAATTAATGAATTGTGTACTAGAAACATATGCTTCTCATTACTGGAATCCTGGTGTTGCTGCGGGATTAGGTTGTTTCCCCACCTGGACAGTGGGCACACATAGAAGATTACTGTTCTAAAGCCTGGGGCGGAGGGCTGAGCTTCGTTCTTTACAGGTGATATACCCCTGGCAGAGCAACAAATCTCCCTAAAGTCTCTTCTACTGAACAGGGTTCTATGATGGCTGATGGTAAGACCAGGCTGCTAACAGTGGGTACTCCCGTCATGCAGCTGGGGGGGCATTAGGCACTGATCAGCCAGAATAAGGCAGGGACCAGGATGCTCCTGCCTTGCAGACAAAAGCAAGCTCCTGCTGCACGGCCTCCCGCAGGCTCATCTGCCACCAGGTGTGGCCAGCTTCTGCATGCTTCTGGGCGGTGCTTGCTAAAGGGATGTCCTGGTGAAACTTCTCGTCTTTGTGGTCCAGACACAAAGCAGCTCCTAATGTCATACCAGCGCCTGGCAGAGCTGCCTCCTCGGCCCCACTCCTCTGGGCTTCTCTTTCTGACTTTCCCCAGCCCACTCCTTACTGGCCTCTTCCTGTGGTTTCCCTTTGAGGACTTCCTACTGTCCCCTCAGCATCCTTCCCATAAGAAGCTACTGGGGCATGCACAGCTCAATGCCGGGTCACATGGTGCAGGCAGGCAGGACCTGGCACGTCCTCCTGCCCCACTAACCCCAGTCTGGGCACCAGGCCCCAGCCTGCAAGAGAGGTGCAGAGCCGCAGCTGCGCCCACCTGGCTGCTGAGCAGGTATCTCAGGAGTCAGCTGGGTGGCACGTGCCTATTACGTGCCACCCAGGTCTGACGAGGCTGGTGGCTGTGTCTATTACCAGGATCACATGTGTGTGAAGGTCATGTGCTAATCTCTCCGTTGTCACCAACGAATAAAATTCTGCATGACCTGTATTTCTAGATCATCAGTTCTCATATAGTTTTTAAGGCATTTGAACTCTCTAATGGAATCTTAAGCCGGAACAAATATATAAAACAGACAAAAGGTAAGATTCTTTGGGCAAAGGCGAAGAGAATTCTCCCTACCTTGGCATCCCTCAGGACACCTCTTAAACATGGTCTGTGAGTTACTCTTTTCTACATTTGCCCAAATTGGAAAAGGTGGTTTTGGACAAATTCTAAAAAGTATCTTTTTCTCCTGCCTTATGAAAGTGAATAAAATTTTGACTTTTTGAAAACTCAGTGTAATGGTTATGATCAACTATAATGCTAGGTAGTTCTAAAATACTGATGCTGTTAGAATACAGACTTGAGGATTAGAGAGCTGTTTGCTCTTATGATAAATAGTGCTATCTACGCTCATATTCTTTCTTACAGCTTGCTGTGTTCCTGTTATCAAGCTCTGCTCCTTCACCACTGCCAGCACCCCAACTTCCCACGTGGGGCAGTCTATTATTGGGAAACAGATCACTCACTGTTACGGTTAGAGTGTCCCCTGAAGAGCTCATGTATTCATGTTCAGAATTGATATAATTAAGTCATGAGGGTTGTAATCTCATGGGTAGATAAATCCATTGTAATAGATTTACTGGGTGGTAACCTAAGCAGGTGCAGTGTAGCTGGAGAAGGTGGGTCCCTGGGGGCGTGGCCGTAGGAACTGTGCTTTTGTATTTGAATCCCCTTGCTTGCTTTCTTGCTTCTGACCTCCATGATATGAGAGCAGAGCCCTTGCTCTCCCTCTTCTCTGTTTCCCACCTCCATGCCCTGAGATCCACAGTCCCCAGCCTCACATGGACTGAACCTGGACTCTCCCAAAAACTGTGAGCAAATAAATCTTCTTTCCTCTAAGTTATGTGGTCAGCTGTTTTGTATTATAACAGTGAGAATGCTGACCAACCCCCCCCCCAAAAAAAAAACCGGCCGTGTGAGGAATAGGAGAACAAAACTGGCTATTGAACAGTGACACTCTTCATCCAGATTTGGTATTTTCTGTCTGAATTATCATTCTCTAGAGTTAAACCAAACACCATGGAAAGATTCAGAGATATTTTCAAGAATAAACAATGTGTTGAAATATCACTTTCATCTGTGGAAATGAGTTAGTTATGTATTCAACTGGCGAGGTTCCTTGTGTACAAAGCACCCCGAGTTCTTCAGGTGGAAGCTGCATTTAACTCCAATGATTATGATGTGTAATAATGGACAGGCAGGAGAGCGCCTCATGCCTAACTGTAGGTGAGATGGGGTCTTCTAGCAATCACCAGGGCTGCTGCTTTGTTACCAAGCAATAATGAAGCCAAAACGTTTATTTGCAGCATATAAAGAAAAGTGAGTTCAAAAATTGAACAAATGGCTCTCCAAAGTCCAAAGAAATCTAAAATCTATGCCAGGCGTGGTGGTGCGCGCTTGTAATCCCAGTACTTTGGGAGGCGGAGACCGGAGTCGCGGCCAGACTCAGCTCTCGCGCGCGTGCGCTCTCTCTCTCTCTCCCTCTTTCTCTCTCTCTCCCTGTCTCTCTTTCTCTCTCTACCTAGTGAGGTCCTCCGCAACTTCGTGAGACCCGGTTTCAAAGTAAAGTATAAAAAATAGGGCCGGGGGCGTAGCGTGGAGGTAGAATGCCCCTGCGTTCAATCCCCGGTACCGCAAAAAATAATAATAATAATAAAAAGTATTTTCAAAATAAATAAATAAATAAATAAATAAATAAAATCTATAAAAGGGCTCACCTAAAACATAATGACTAATATGAACACAAACTAAGGAGTTCAGATTTACCTTGCTTTTCCCTCCCTCCCTCCCTTCCTTCCTTCCCTCTTCTCTTTTTTCCAGTCCTGAGGATTGAACCTAGGGGCACTCTACCTCTGACCTACACCCCCAGCCCATTTTTATTTTGAAACAGGGTCTTGCTAAGTTGTCAAGACTGACCTCGAACCTGTGATCCTCCTGTCTCAGCCTCCCAAGTACTGGGATTACAGGCATGAGTGACCACGCCCAGCAAGAACAATCTTAAGAAGTATGCACCTCTTAGATCCAAAGCAAGTTGTTCTTCCTCTTCCTATAATCGTCGTCGTCGTCATCATCATCATCATCATCATCAATCATCATCATCATCATCATCATCACTGGGCCCTTCCAGATCTCTGAATACACTGGATTTATTTAGGAGCCAGATGACTTGCTTTTCAGTTTTCATTTGTATTATTTTAAGCTATAATCTCCACTCTAATTTTCTACCAGTCGTACATATAGAAGTACCAAGGTCTATTTTATTGCATGCTTTAACACAGCTGACCCAGAATCAATCACTCACTAACACTGAAGTATAAAAACTTACTAGCCCGGAAGCCACATCCATCAGTATGCCAGAAACAGTGACAATCTCTACATTTATGATACCGGGAGCCTTCTCTTTTCCCTATTAAAGCTTATGGCTTTGAATAGGTAGGTTGATTTTTCTGGAATTATTTTTCCATGCAATCCGTGAGGAGTAAACATTCCTTGTTAATTATATAGCAAACTATTTGTCTGCTGGTCAATTATCTAATCATTCTCATTGAAAGCAATCAAACTGAAGAGCAGAAGTAATGTGTGGATGGTTGGATTCTTCCAGCTTTGGGCACACACAATTCAGGACTGGTTTAAACAAGGATAAAATTAAGCTCAACTCACTTTAGCTAATGACCTTCTGTTTGAAGCATAAAATCACAGATATGCTGAATTCTAGAAAGTAAGACACGAAATGAACCTGTATTTAGCTGCAAGATATTTCCTGGGTATTTTAGTTTCTGAGATAAGAGTTTTGTTTGTTTTTGCAGTGCTGGGTATTGAACTCAGAGCCTCCTGCATGCTAAGAGAGAAAGAGATTCTTAAAAAATAAATTTAAGAGGCTGAGGCAGGAGAATTGCAGGTTTGAGGCCAGTCTCAGAAACTTAGCGAGACCCTGTTTCAAAATAAAAAAATAAAATAGGGCTGTGGGTGTAGCTCAGAGACAGAATGTTCCTGGGTTCAGTCTCCAGTAAAACACACACACACACACACACACACACACACACACACACACACAGAGTAATCTAAGCAACTGATTTTTTTTTCCCTTTCAGCTTTTGCTGCACTATCACAGGACTTACCGAAACATGTTTTAGGAAAGGAGCAGTAATGGGAAGCAATCAAGATTCTGGCAGTTATAGAAAGCTTATACCTTAAAGAGATAGCCAGAAGTATTAGGCTACATGGCAGCACTGACGCAATTTAACAAGATTTTTAAATTTACAATGGGTATGTATAAATTTCCAGATGAGTTAATTAGCCCTATCTGGAGAGAAATTTAGTTCCACACCCACTAAGTTCAGTACCATCTTGCAATTACATGTCGGAAGGGGCTGGGTGGGGGAAGCAGGCAAGGACTGGGGGTGGGGCAGCCCTGGCATTAGAAAAATCATTCAGAATGAAGGATGGCACAACAGAGTCTGCAAGCATCTGGAGATGTGTGGTTAGTTGCTCTCCATCAGGGCTCACTAAAGAGCTTCTTAAGAGGAGATCCTCAGGTGGGCACAGTGCTGCACACCTGTAACCCCAATACTTGGGAGGCTGAGACAGGAGGATCACAGGTTCAGGGCTAGTGCTCAGTAACTTAGTGAGACTGTTTTAAAATAAAAAATAAAAAGGGCTGGGGCTGTAACTCCGAGCCCCTGGGTCCAATCCTCAGTACTGCAAAAATAAATAAATAAATAAATAAATAAATAAATACATAAATAATAAAAATAAAAGCCAAGCGTGGTGGCCCGCACCTGTAATCCCAGTACTTGGGAGGCTGAGACAGGAGACTTGCAGGTTCGTAGCCAGCCTCAGCAACTTAGTGAGGCTGTCAGAAACTTAGCGAGACCCTGTTTTCAAATAAAATAAAATAGGGCTGGGGGTGTAGCTTGGAGGTAGAATGCCCCTGGGTTCAATCTCCAGCAACACACACGCACGCACACACACACACACGCACACACACACACACCATCTCCTAAGTGCAAGTTCTGACGGGTGGGGCTGGAGAACACCCTGAATGCTGTCCTTACGAGCTCCAGGGCGAAGCTGCAGCTGCTCATGCGCCAATCTCACGCTCAGCAGCAGAGCTCTAACGTACGTGTGCTTTTGTGGGGGTGGCAATCTTTTCAGAAAACCCTGATGCCATTTCCCACAATGTGGCCAAGTGCATCTACTGGGGGCCAGAGCTTGAAGCAACGTCAGGGGTATTTCTGATCTGTTCAGGAAGGAGACTAGTCACTTGCAGACCAGGCTGGGGTTGGCAGGTTCAAATGCCTACAGATGCTGTCCTGTCATTACTTAAGGGAAACTGCTACTTGGTGACGTGGTTGCTGTGTGTGTGGCCACACTGGTTCCAAGCTTAGACCTTTGCATTGAATTGTTCTCTTTGTTCAGAATGTTCTGCTACCAGGCAGTCCCTTGTCAGGTTCCTAGGTGCTTGTAGGATCTCAACTCAAATGTCACTCTCCGCAGCCTCTGACCAGCTAATCACCCTCTCTGACACTGCTCTGTTTAACTGTCTTGTGGTACCTACACCATGTAAGTACACTGGTACATCGTCTCCTTCCAAAATGAAAGCTTCATCATGATAGGGCCCTTCCCTGACTTCGTTTGCCACTGCTTTATCCCAAGAGTCACAGTGGGACACTGGGTGTGGAGAGGATGTTCAACTAATATTTGCTGAACAAATGCTCATTTTCTTCAAAAGAGAAGCCATGGGAAAGATTTCCATTTTTAAATGTTGGCAGTAAATTCAAACACAACAAACAAACAAATATCCCCAAACCAGCTGATGGGCCAAACAAGACACATCTGGGGATGGCCTGCTGCTTTGCACTCCTAGACCCAGTCCATCCTGAGGCCACAGTCGGTCCTGACATAGAAGCAGGGACACACAGAAATCCAACGTGCTGGGAAAGGAAGGGGAGTCGAGGCCTGAGGGGAATCCTGGCTTGCGTCTCGCCTTCTCCACTCCAGGGATGTCTGCGTGGGCACTGAGCGCTCACTGTGCCCAGCTTCGGCTTCTTCCTGATGAAGAAAGATGGTAGCCCCCCCCTCTGGGGTTGTTTTGAGAATGAGCTTAAAAAATCCTGGTTTACAGAAATACATGTTTTCCTAATGGATGAGCTCAGTTAAGAATGAGCATATGAAAAAATTCTCTTCCCTGGAAGATCTGAGTCCGCTTTGATTTTGGCTGACTTCAAACTGCATATTTGAAATGGCTGGGCTGTCATGGACAACCACGTCTCGTGGTGCATTGAGGAACCTGAAGTCACTACTGTGGACACCTCCAGAGGAGCACGTTCTGGACGTGCTGAGCTCTTTCCAGGGATGTGCCTGTGCGGTTGTGTGCACACAAGTGACTTCAATGGGCTGATCCAAGAGAAGGAGCAGAAGTACCATAATATTAAGAACATAACACGTGGCTGCCGATTGCTCAGTGGGTTATGTACATTGCCACACGTAAGTCTTATGCAGCCTTGGAAGGTAGGCTTTGTTAATTTTATTTTATTTTTTGTGGCACTGGGTATTGAACCCAGGGGCATTCTACCTCCCAGCTACACCCCCAGCCCTATTTTATTTTTTATTTGGAAACAGGATCTCTCTAAGTTGCTAAAGGCCTCACTAAGTTGCGGAGGCTGGCTTGAACCTACAATCCTCCTGTCTCAGCCTCCCAAGTACTGGGGTTACAGGCGTGCGCCACCACACCCAGCTGGAAGGTAGGCTTTATTATCTTTTTTTTTTCAGTACTGGGGATTGAACCCAGGGACATTCTACCTTCGAGCTACACCCCCAGCCCTATTTTTTATTCTTTATTTTGAAACAGGGTCTCACTAAGTTGCGGAGGGCCTCACTAAGTAGCTGAGGCTGGCTGCTAACCTGCGATCCTCCTCTCTCAGCCTCCTACATAGTGGGAGAGCATGTGCCACCATGCCTGGTTTATATCTCTCTCTCTTTTTTTTTTTTTTTTTGGTGGTACCGGGGATTGAACCCAGGGGCATTCTACCTCCGAGCTACACCCCCAGTCCTATTCTTTTATTCTTTATTTTGAAACAGGGTCTCACTAAGTTGCAGAGGGCCTCACTAAGTAGCTGAGGCTGGCCACAAACCTGGATCCTCCGGTCTCAGACTCCCAAGTACTGGGATTACAACCGTGCGCCACCACGCCCGGCTTTATATTTCATTTTTAAGGCTAGAAACATCAGGTACAGAGAAATTGGCAATTTGCCCAATTACAGGCTCACTCCTAATATTTGCAGTCCTTGAGAATTTTCATACCCAGTTAAGGTACAAAACCACTTTAAAAGCAACAACAACAAAAAATCTCATACACAGTTGGAACCTTATTTAAAAAAACCACAACATGTGATAAAACATGTCCTAATCTAAAAGAGCTATAGCTCATATGAAAATATAAAACCAATTTTGTAAATGAAACAGAAACAAGGCTATAGCATTTCAAAATAAAATTTAAGTTTAAAACATCAGTTTAATGCAGTACTCGATGACAAGTCACCGAGCTGAGCCTCGAGTGCCACATGAGGAGGCGTGGGCGGCCAGGGTGGGGCTCCTCTTGACACTGCTGTCTATGATTCGATTCGTCCAGCGCTCTTCTCAAGCTGAACTTTCAGTGACACTTTCTTCTAACAGGCTGCGATTTCACTTTTCCTTAAAATGTTGGGGTTGTGTTTTTTATATATTACGTCCACTCCTGTTCTAAAAAATAGTTCATTCAGAAATGCAAATTCAGGAACTAAAAATTATAAGAATCTAAAGATCTGTACTGAATCCAGATGATGGCTCCAAATATTGATTTGGAACCAAAAAATATTTTTGCTTTTTAATTACTCATTTGACTGGAAGGAGTTGGATATAGAATCCATTTAAAAAATCGTTGGTTCTATACTTGGGAGGCCGAGACATGAGAATCGCAGGTTCAAGCCCAGCCTCAGCAACTTAGCAAGACCTTGTTTCAAAATAAAAAAAAATAAAGGGCTGGAGGTGTAGCTTGGAGGCAGGATGCCCTGATTCAATTCCCAGTCTCTCTCTCTCTCTCTCTCTCTCTCTCTCTCTGTCACACACACACACACACACACACACACATGAAAAAAAAAAGAAAAAAGAAGCAACAACAAAATACTTTGGTTCAGAAAATAAATTATGGCAGCATTACCTTCTTATTTATTTTTCACCCAGTCTGATATTAAAATGAGCATGTTAGATCTGTATATAAAACCCAGCCCAACGGCAGCACACCAAGAGACCTGGCGGCTTCTAGATGGTGGGAAGCCAGCAGGATGCTAATCTGCCACAGATAATCTACAATGTGAACCCTCCACAAGTGGTCACTCAAAGTTGATGGTAAAAGAAGACAGATCTCTTTCAGGTGGAACATATTGATCCGCAAATTCTAAGATCACAAAAGCAGGCAACAGTTCTTTGTCAAGTTTGCCAAAAATGGTTCCAGTTAAACCCAGGCATGCATACAATGACCCTTCGAGAAAACCAAGTCCCGAAGAAGGGGTTTAAAACAAAAGTGCCTTGAACCACAGCTACACTTGAGCTGGTGGGATGGTGTTCTTTTCTGAAAACTCTTTTGTCGTTTACCAACACAAAAGGCTTAACAATTCTAGGAATGGATTTAATATTATGAGATTGTTTTTTAGGTTGCTAAGCAACACTGAAAAACAACTGTCCCTGTTCTGAGATCATTCCCAGGGGCAGCACAAGGGTTACACTGGCGATACTGCCCTCGGCCCAGCCCACAGAAGCAGAACTGCAACTGTGATGCTGAGGGTCTCTGGGGCCAAAAGATCCCTGCCTGTGCCCAAACAGCAAGCCATCACTGGCTGCCTGACTACCGAGATCTTCAGTAGGACAAGGTTTTTGACCGGGTTGCCGTCCATCACGCAGAGTATGTCCTGTGCCCATAGTGTTCCTTGCTATCTACTACATCAGGGTGCCCAGCCTTCTCTGTGGGTAATCACTCCCTTTCCCCTGCATAGCTCATTGAAGCCCAATTCATTTCTTTCTTTTTTTGGTGCTGGGGACTGAACCTAGGGGCGTTCTACATCCCCAGCCCTCTTTTATTTTTTATTTTGAAACAAGGCCTCACTACGTAGTTGCTGAGGCTGGAGGTGAACCTGTGATCCTCCTGTCTCAGCCTCCCAAGTACTGGAATTACAAGCATGCATCAACCATATGCCTGGCTAAAGTCCAATTCATTTCTAAGGGTAATTTTTTACATCTGGGAAAGCAGAGACTCTTTCTGAAAAATTTTTCTTTGTTTCTAAGCTATTGTCTTGACTGTGAAATATGACCTATTTCAGACAACAGCTTTCTTAGGGATATAGTGATATTACACTTAGGTAAGGTAATACCTTAACTACCACCTCTGTTCTCTTGGAACAAAATAAAAGATGGTGCATAAGGTTCTAAAATTAATATCACACACATAAATACATTCTTAATTGTTAAGAGACATGAATTCCCTTTTTAGTTCTAAAAAAGTATATTGCATCGTGGGAGGGGGCACAATGCAATACAGCTCATCCTTATAATTCAATCATACCACCTCAGTATTCCAACCCAAGCTCTTGTACCTGGGCATGTGGCTTATGATAGAGAAAAAGACAAGCAAGTAAGATTATTATTAATTACTTCATTTTTTAAAGAACAGTTTTAGGTTCACAGCAATATTGAGAGAAAGGTACAGAGATTTCCCCTTCCCCCGGGCACATGCACAGCCTCTCCCCTTATCAATATCCCCTACCCAGAGCAGTATGTTTGCTATAACTGATGGACCAACATTGACACATCGTTATCACCCAAGGTCCATAGTTTATATGCTCAGCAATAAGATTTTCATCTTCTTAAAGTTATAAACATAATTAGTGCTTTAAAACTCCCCCTCCCCCAAAAGACTAATGAAATGGAAAAAAAATCTTAGATCTGTATTTTAAATAAGCTCCACCTTTGTGAGCGAGCTGGCCATGACTTACCTAAAAGGATTATCAATTAAATGAGCAGAGCATCTGCAGTCCGGTTCGCCCTCTGAAGCAGAGACAAATCTACTACAGGCCAATTATGACTGGGTATTCCTGAGCGCCTGCTACGTATGCACCATACATGATAAGAAGCCGGTTCAGTAACCACCATTTCTATAGCAACCCACACACACTCTGCCTGCTGTGTTTTGGGGAGGCAGTTAAAACTGGATTCCACAGTGTAGCTTCACTCTTAGAATATGCTTTTATTTCTGTCGTCTCATTAGAACGGGAGTATGCAAATCAAGCGATTTACCATTAAGCAGCAGAAACTTAACAAACCCGGAATCTTCTATCTCAATTGCTTTGACACTTGCTGTCAGCTGGTCACTTTGAACTCAAACCACTGACCTGGTTTGCTTGTTCATAAGTGACCATTCCCCAGGGCAACAAGTCAGATCTCAGTCTGACAACCATGCACATCAGACAGCCATCTGCTGCCCCAGTTACTGGCTAAAGAAAAGAGTAAATGCCGTAAATGTGAATGGACAGGATCATCTCTTACTGTCCAGAAAGCCCCGGCTACAATGCATTCACCATGACTGACTTCCTTGGCCAGACCTGGGAGGGGAAACTGCTTCTTTCAAAGGTCAAAGTAACCACTGCTCATGACCAACACAGTGTGCATGTGCGTCCGTGTTACCGCATCCTGTTCCCTCCTGCTTTACACCTTGACACCCAGAACGCAGAGAGAGCATGGTCAGCAGACGCTGAGTTACAGAAATCTGCTAATTCCTCAGAGGGAAACATTTCCTTTCACTGAATGGAGCCCTCCTTTACTCCATAAATCAAGTGGTATTTTTGTGTGTGTATATGTCAAATGTTATACTTTTTTATTTAAAAAATCATTGGTGCATTGTAATTGCACATGATAATGAGATTCATAGTGATACATTTACATATGCACATAACATCTTAGTAAATGCTGCAAACATTTCCCTCTAGTATATGCAAATTGTGCTTCTTTAAACAAATCTTTTGAAGATACACACACACAGCAAGTAGCCAACTGATATTGTTGTAAACATACTAAACAAAATCCAACATCATTTGTATCCTAAGAAAATGTTAATCTATTAGGTCACCCTGTGATGAATATGTAGGCTGGAATATGGAGATGCTAATTTCTATAATGGGAAACTCTTCTTCTGTTCAAAAAAATATTAAAAGACAGCCAGGCATGGTGGTGCACAGTTATAAGCTCAGTACTTGGGAGGCTGAGTCAGGAGAATGGCAGGCTCTTAGTGAGGCCCTTCACAACTTAGTGAGACTCTGTTTCAAAATAAAGAATAAAAAATAGGGCTGGGGGAGTGTAGCTTGGAGGCAGAATGCCCCTGGGTTCGATTCCCAGGACCACACACACAAATAAAATAAAAAATTAAAAGACAACTGTGGCCATTAAAAAGGGCCGACTACAATAAGTGGCAGCATTAAACACTGATCCTTTAACGGTATCAGAAAGAGAGCCCCTCTAGGTCTTTTTCCTCAGAGTAAACACTCAGGTATCTACAGTCATGGTTTAAATATTCGAGGTAGGGTTAAAACATGGGTTTATTGAATCAGTACTAAAAATGTGGTTTTATAGCTGGGCCTGGTGGCACACACTTGTAATCCCAGTACTTGGGAGGCTGAGACAGGAGCAGGCCAGGTTTGTAGCCAGCCTCAGCAACTTAGTTAGACCCTGTTTCCAAAAAGAAAATAAAATAGGATTGGGGGTGTAGCTCAGAAATAGAATGCCCCTGGGTTCAATCCCCAGTAAACACACGTAAACACACACACGTGGTTTTATCATTCAAACAGAAATCCCATCAACCACCACCCCTGGCAAAGTGCAGGGGGCAGCATGGCTAACAGGAAACTCACAGGGTGCGGCTGAACCAGCACCCCCGCTCAGGCCCGCACAGCGTAAAATGCTCTTGCATTGTAATATTAGATGGAAAGAGCTTCCACTTGGGAGGCATTTAGAGCAGGGGTCACAGACGTTTTCTGTAAAAGGTCAGCTAGTAAGTGTGTGTGGTTTGTGGGACACGAGTCTCTGTCACAACAACTCAACACTCACTGAGTGTGACAGTGTGAAAGCACAACAGCAAATGGGCAGGAGTGTGCGCCAACAAAACTTTATTTAGGGATGCTTATGTATGAGTTTCACGCAATTTTTTTCCTTTCCTTTCTTTTTGTACTAGGGATTGGACGCAGGGGCATTCTATCTCCTAGCTACACCCTCAGCCCTCTTTTATTTTGAAACAGGGTCTCACTAAGTTGCTAAGGCTGGCCTCGAACCTGTGATCCTCCTGTCTCAGGCTCCCAAGTACTGGGATTACAGATGTGTGTCACCATGCCTAGCTTTAACTTATTTTTCTTTTTAATACTGGGGATTGAACCCAGGGCTTAGCACATGCTAGGCAAGCACTCTACCACTGAATTACATCTCTGACAAGTTTCACATAATTTCCAAAGAAAATATGTCATGAGATATTCTTCTTTTGATTCTTATTTCCCTCCATCTTTATTTTTATTATTGACAAATAAAAATTATATACACTTACAGTACATGACTTGATGTTTTGATATATGTATCAAGATAAACATGTCATCAACTCATCGTTACCATTTTCCATTTTCTTCTTTCTTTACGGTAAGAAGACATAAGATTTACTTTCTTAGAAAATTTCAAGTATATAATACAGTGTTGTTAACTATATTCACACTGCTTACCATAGACCTCCAGAACTTATTCATTCTGTTTAATGGCAACTCGGTACCCTTTGACCAATATCTCCCCATTTCTCCCTCTCTCCCCTTTTTTTGACACTTTCTTCTATCATTTAAAAATGTGACTGCCATTCTTGGCTTTCAGGCCAGTTGGTGGACTCCGATTTAGGTGAAAAATTCTTAATGGATCCATAAGCTGCTCTTTCTGGCTGTTAAACAATTTGGAATTGGCAATTATTTTGGTTTACATCCAAAGTAGACAGTTTAAAGCACTGAATGATTTGAAGTGATTATTGTAGTCATAAATAACAACCGACAGTAAACTGTGTTGTGTGCTTGAGACGTGTTGATAGATTCCTAATTTTGTTTTCCTGATGCTATAGTGCTGTCTCAGGAATTTTCTATTTAACAGAAACACTTCAATTTCAACTTAGATAAGGATGGTATTGATGAAATAGAAGAGTAAAACAACTTATGAAATACGTAGGCTTTTACTGAGTTTAGTAAGTTAAAGAACATATGGCTTCTTTGAAATGTCCATTCAATCTTCAAGTTTTCAGAAAACATATTTTAATTCATTTGATTATTTCTGAATGACGATCCAAACGTTGGCTTTTCTCTGTGCACATGCAATCTGTTACAGCCGGGAACTTGGCAGTTCCATTTTTCACAGTAGATGCTAAGTTAAAAAGACCATTTAAATGGAAATAGATCAACCACACAATGAAGGCTTCCCATGAAAAGGCTCAAGGCCCTGGGGATTATTTCAGAGAAGAAATAGAGAGCTGGATGACATATTTCAGAGGTTCCCTAACAATGCACATTTTTTGGTTTCCACTGATTTCTATATTGTATTAGTTTCTTGTTGCTGCTGTAATAAATTATCACAAATTTAGGGGATTAAAACATTACAAATCTATTCTCTTATGACTCTGGAGGTCAGAAGTCCAGAATCAGCTTCTCTGGGCTAAAGCCAAGGCCTCCGCAGGGCTGATTGGAAGGGAGAATCCCTTTCCTGGTCTTTTTCAGCTTCCAGCAGCCACCTGTATGCCTTGGCTCGTGGCCCTCTCCTCCATCTTCAAAGCACACCAGTGTAGCCCCTGCTCTCGTCACACCACCATCTCCTCTAACTCTGACTCCTTTGCCCTCCTCTGATAAGGACCCTCGTGATCACAGTGAACCGTCTGGAGAATCTGGGATAATCTCCCCATCCCGAGATTCTTAATCACACCTGCAGTGTCCCTTTATAAGGTGACATTCTCAGGGTCCAAGGATTAGGATATAAAAATATTTGGGGGAAGGGCATTATTCAGCCTGCTACATTTACCAAAACATCCTTTAAATGGCTTGTTGTTTCTAAATGATTTCCAAAACACTAATGGAGTGAGGATGCTGCTTCTATACACCTGTGCCCCATCCTTACGGCCATGTGCACACACCAAGCCCCAGACGAAGCCTCAGTGCATCAGGGACGTGAACTTTTCTACTCCCAGACCTGCCCACCCAGATTCAAAGGGAGCCATTCAAACAAGAAGAGGCAGGAAGGAGGCAAGTAGTGACAGCAAGGATGGAGGTTCCAGGATGGGGAAAAATCCAACCTAACTTTTCTCTCACTGAACAAGAGCTCAAAGTGTCATCCTTTTATTAATCACACACACACACACACACACATACACACACACACACACACACACACACACACACACACACACACAATGATGGTTTGGATCTTGATACCCCTCCT
>PVJS01036517.1:6626-20520 GCA_004027185.1 Glis glis | reverse complement strand
GGCCCTAGTTTTTATACTTTATTTTGAAACCAGGTCTCATGAAGTTGCGGAGGGCCTCACTAAGGAGAGAGAGAGACAGAGACAGAGAGAGAGAGAGAGAGAGAGAGAGAGAGAGAGAGAGAGCTGAGGCTGGCTGCGAACCCGGATCCTCCGGTCTCCGCCTCCCAAAATACTGGGATTACAAGCGTGCACCACCAACGCCCGGCTCCATCCATTCTTAAACTCCAGTTTAAGGCCATGCCCTCTGGAAGGCCCTCCAGTGTTCTGGAGACCTTCTTGATGGCCTCCTACTCCAAATTTGAAAACACCAATTATTTGGATCCCTCAACCTGGTAAGATTTATTATAATACAGCTAGTAATTCTATCTGTATTATTCTTATTTGTAAATATTAATTCCATTAAATATTTGTAACTCAATTCAGTCTTCAAAAATAGTGCATCTCAGCGGACGTGGTGGTGCATGCCTGTAATCCCAGTACTTGAGAGGGGAGGCTGAGACAGGAGGATCACAGGTTCAAGGCCAGCCCTCAGCCACTTAGCATGGCCCTCCACAACTTAGTGAGACCTTGTTTCAAAATAAAAAAAAAAAATAAAAGGGCTGCAGGTGTAGCTCATAGGTAGAATACCCCTGGGTTCAATCCCCAGTACCATAAATTAAAAAAATAAACAAATAAATAAATAAGGCTGGGGATGTAGCTCAGAGGTAGAATGCCTCTGGGTTCCATCCCCAGTACCACAAAAAAAGAAAAAGAAAAAGAAAAAGAAAAAGAAAAAGAAAAAGAGCCTCTTTCTACACTGATCACACTATGATAAGCACTAATGACAAAGATAAAACACAATCCCTGCCAGATACAAGACCCTAGTGGAGAAGAATAATAGCAACAGAAATAATGGTGCTAATAAAAATATTTGCATTCTGCTGTATCACAAAGACCTTTTCACAATTGTGTCATTATCATTTGTCCCATCTTGCAGTGGAGGATACTAAGGAAGTGGCAAGGTGGACATCACTGTCCCTATTTTATAAATGCGTTAGTGGTCAAGTTAGGACTTAAACCCAGATGTTCTACTCCAAAGCCCTCCACACCATGTAGCACTGTGGCCAGTGCGTCTGTTTCTTTGGTTCCAGGGAGAGAAGGAACTCCTGAGATGGAGCAACTGCATCCTCTTCAGGATCTAGACCTAAACACAGATCTTTGTGGAAGGTTCAATTGTTCAGAGCAAGATTGAACAACTACACTCTCTCCTCTATTTTCACCCCTGAACCTTTCATTATTGTTAAGTGTGGGTCCACCTAGTCAAATTTTCCTAGTCTGGAGAGAACAGGAGATGAGACTTATTCTGTGTTCTTGGCCCTAGAATGACTCCCAGGTGATGAGTCAGGAAATACCACAGGTGGTCCTCCTGCTGGTGAGAACTCAGAGTTCCCCTTACATGCACCAAATGTGACTTACCTGTGGTATAATTGAATACGTCACCCAAAGGACTCTGCCCTGCCCTGTTGTAGGCAAAAACACTGATAAAGTAAGTGAAGCCACACTCAGATAAGAAGTTGCACTGGGTGAGGGACGTGTTGCAGTGCACTTCCAAGCCATCATCGCTCTTCACAAAAGCCACATAGTAGTCACCCAGATTGACATTGGACCAAGCCACAGACAGGTGGCCAGGGGGGTCTTCTTGGATCGTCACTCTTCCAGGTGCACAAGCAACTAGGAAATAATCGATAAAAGGCAGTTGTTAAATGATTGCAGGAGATTTTCTTTGCATCTTTACAATTATCCAAGATTCCAAGACAACCCAAAGCCGGGTGTGGTGGAGCACGCTTGTAATCCCAGTACTTGGGAGGCTGAGACTGGAGGATCCAGGTTTGCAGACAGCCTCAGCTACTTAGTGAGGCCCTCTGCAACCTGTTTCAAAATAAAGAACAAAAAATAGGGCTGGGGGTGTAGCTCAGAGGTAGAATGCCGCTGGGTTCAATCCCCAGTACCGCAAAAAAAAAAAGACAACCCAAATCAGCAACTCTGAGCTTGTCACAGATTGAATTTGGTGCACAACATGCAAAATGATATAACAGAAATATGAGAAAAAGTTTTTGTTTTGTTTTAGTAGAACCAGTCTATGCTATAGGGCCCAAACCACTACAACAAACTCCAATAATCTATTGAAATTCTCTCATTATATGAAATGCTGTTTGAAATAAAGGGCCATGAAGCCGAGCGTGGTGGCGCACACTTGTAATCCCAGTACTTTGGGAGGCAGAGACCGGAGGATACGGGGTTCGCGGCCAGCCTCAGCTCTCGCTCTCTCTCTCCCTGTCTCTCTCTCTCTCTCTCTCTCTCTCTCTCTCTCTCTCTCTCTCTACTTAGTGAGGCCCTCCACAACTTCGTGAGACCCGGTTTCAAAATAAAGCATAAAAAATAGGGCCGGGGGCGTAGTGCGGAGGTAGAACGCCCCTGCGTTCAATCCCTGGAACTGCAAGGAAAAAAAAAAAGGGCCATTAGAGTTTGATAGTTGTTTTAAGATATGTGGAATTTCATTGTTAGAGTATTTATTTATTCATTTATTTTTGGTACTGGGGATTGAACCTAGGGGCATTCTACCTCCGAGTTACACCCCAGCCCTTTTTATTTTTTATTTTGAAACAGGGTCTCGCTAAATTGCTGAGCCTGGCCTCGGACCTACGATCCTCCTGTCTCAGTCTCCCAAGTACTGGAATTCCAGATGTGCGCTACCTCAACTGGCTTCATTGTGTTTTCTATTAACATTTTCTCTAACTTTTACAACAATTCCTTTTTTTTTTTGGTGTGTGTTTGGTACTAGTGATTGAACCCAGGGGCCTTCTACCTCCAAGCTACACCCCCAGCCCTTTTTATTTTTGTTTTGAAACAGGGTTTCGCTAGGTTGCTGAGAGTCTCACTAAGTTGCTGAGGCTGGCAGCAAACCTGTGATCCTCCTGTCTCTGCCTCCCAAGTACTGGGATTTTACAGGCGTGTGCCACCATGCCTTTTTTTTTTTTTTACTTACTTTTTTTTTTTACTTACTTACTTAATTTTTTGTGGTACTGGGGATTGAACCCAGAGGTGGTATTCTACCTCTGAGCTACATTCCCCCCCACCACCACCCTTTTTATTTTTATTTATTTTTGTTTTGAAACAGGATCTCACTAGGTTGCTGAGTCTCACTAAACTGCCAAGGCTGTCCATGAATCTTGGATCCTCTTGTCTTTTTTTTTTCTTTTTTGCGGTACTGGGGATTGAACCCAGGGGCATTCTACCTCCAAGCTACACCCCCAGCCCTATTTTTTTATTCTTTATTTTGAAACAGGGTCTCACTAAGTTGCAGAGGGCCTCACTAAGTAGCTGAGGCTGGCCACGAACCTGTGATCCTCCTGTGTCAGCCTCCCAAGTACTGGGATTACAAGCGTGCGCCACCACGCCCCGCTTGGATCCTCTTTTTTTTTTTTCTTTTTGTGGTACCAGGGATTGAACCCAGGGGCGTTCTACCTCCGCGCTACACCCCCGGCCCTATTTTTTATACTTTATTTTGAAACTGGGTCTCACGAAGTTGCGGAGGGCCTCACTAGGGAGAGAGAGAGAGAGAGAGAGAGAGAGAGAGAGACAGGGAGAGAGAGAGAGCTGAGGCTGGCCGCGAACCCAGATCCTCCGGTCTCCGCCTCCCAAAGTACTGGGATTACAAGTGTGGGCTACCATGCCCGGCTTTGGATCTTCTTGTCTCAGCCTCCCAAATTACCGGGATTATAGGTGAGTACCACTGTGCCAGCCCCAACTAGCTTTCAAACTTTTAGTCATCTCTAACAGAAATCTTCCCAAAATATATTACACATTTCTGGGCCCCAGGAAACCACAGTACTTTCTTTCTTTCTTTCTTTCTTTTTTTATTTTTTGTGGTACTAGGGATTGAACCCAGGGGCATTCTACCTCCGAGTTACACCCCCAGCCCTATTTTATTTTTATTTTTATTTTGAAACAGGGTTTGCTAGGTTGATGAGAGTCGCACTACTTGCCGAGGCTGTCCTCGAACCTGTGATCCTCCTGTCTCAGCCTCCCAAGTACTGGGATTACAAGCGTGGGCCACCACGCCTGGCTAACCATAGTACTTTCTAAACATAGTTTTTCTATTGTAAATCAAGGTCGGTCCCATGATCATGACCGTATTATACCCAAACTAAAGAGGTACTTTTTGGACGGATCAGTGCACAGGAAGATTTCAGTGGCATTTAACCCAGACTTCACATTAGAATCAACTGGGGAGCTTTAAGAGCCTATTCATATCCAGACTCTGTTTCCAGCAATTCCATTTTAATTGGTTTTTGGTGGGACCTGGGTACGGCAATTTTACAAAAGCTCCCCAGATGCTTTTAATGTGTATCCAAGATTAAACAAGGGCTGCTGCTCTCCTGCATTAAATGACTGAGAACTGCTGTGCTTTCAAAAGTGTTCCTTACTTCTTCTCTCCTAACCACTGCTAATGTGCCATCCACATTAAATTCTAGTTGTTAAAAGAGAACCCAAAGCCGGACATGGTGGCATACACTTGTAATCCCAGTACTTAGGAGGGTGAGACAGAAGGATCACAGGTTCGTGACCAGCCTCAGCTACGAACCCAAATCACTAAGTTTGGCTGGATATGGTGGCGCATGCTTGTAATCCTAGTACTTGGGAGGCTGAGACAGGAGGATCAAAGGTTCACAGCCAGCCTCAGCTACTTAGTGAGGCCCTCTGCAACTTAGTGAGACCCTGTGTCAAAATAAAAAATAAAATAGGGCTAGGGGTATAGCCCAGAGGTAGAATGCCACTGGGTTCCATCCCTAGTACCACACACACACAAAAAAAGAATAAAAATGGGAAAATACCTAAACACATTCAGAACTAGAAATATCCTATCTTTATAGTGTGTGTGTGTGTGTGTGTGTGTGTGTGTGTGTGTGTATAGCTGGGGGTGGGGGGCTGAGGATTGAACCCAGGGGTATTGTACCTCCAAACTACACCTCCAACCCTTTTTAAAATTATTTTTTTAGGCCGGGCGTGGTGGCGCACGCTTGTAATCCCAGTACTTTGGGAGGTGGAGACCGGAGGATCCGGGTTCACGGCCAGCCTCAGCTCTCTCTCTCTCTCTCTCTCTCTCCACTTAGTGAGGCCCTCCGCAACTTCGTGAGACCCGGTTTCAAAATAAAGTATAAAAAAAAATAGGGCCGGGGGCGTAGCGCGGAGGTAGAATGCCCCTGCGTTCAATCCCCGGTACCGCAAAAAAAAAAAATTATTTTTTTGGCTGGGCGTGGTGGATTATAGGCTGGGCCTATAATCCTAGTACTTGGGAGGCTGAGATAAGAGGATCACAGATTTGAGGACAGCCTCAGCAAGTTGTGAGACTTTCAGCAACCTAGTGAGTCCCTGTTTCAAAATAAAATAAAATAGGACTGGGGGTGTAGCTGTGAGGTAGAATGCCCCTGGGTTCAATCCCTAGTGCCACACCAAAAAAATAAAAAACATAAAATTATTTTTGTTTAGAAACAGGGTTTCACTAGGTTGCCATGATCATGCCCAACTGTCTATCTTTATCTTAATAAATATTTCCCAACAAGTCTTGGTCATGAAACCTGATGTCAAGAAGAGATAGCTATCTATAATTCATAGAGTTGTGTATAACTCCAGCTGGATCTTAGATTTTTCTCAACTTAACAAACAAACAAACAAACAAACAAACAAAGCCAGGTGTGGTGGCAGATGCCTGTAATCCCAGTACTTGGGAGACTAAGACAGGAGGATCACAGGTTCAAAGTCAGCCTCAGCAACTTAGTGAGACTTGCAGCAACCTAGCAAGACCCTGTTTCAAAATGAATAATGGAAAAAGGGCTGGGGTTGTGACTCAGAGGTAGAATGCCCCTGGATGGATGGATGGATGGAAGGAAGGAAGGAAGACAGGCATGGTGGCACACATCTGTAGTTCCAACTACTTGGGAGGCGAGGCAGGAGGATCGCTTGAGCCCAGAAATTCAAGGCTAGCCTAGGCAACATAGTGAGGCCCTGTCTCAAAAAATAAAATAAAATAAATTAAAAATAAAAAACTAATTAATGAGAAGTCTGGAATAAAAGCCAGGTCTCCAAGTATTCAAAGAGGTGTTTGTTTCAGAGCAGTATCTGGCTTCTCTATCCATATTATTCAAACTTATCAGCACGTCCAATGCAATGCTGTCACTTAGACCACACTTTGGTTTCAATGCTTCCAGAGTATTCTGGAACATTGTTGGGGATTTCTTTTTCTTTTTCTTTTTTCTTATTTTTTGCAGTACTAGAGATTGAACCCAGGGGCATTCCACCTCCAAGCTACACCCCTAGCCCTATTTTATTGTTTAGTTTGAAACAGGATCTCACTAAGTTGCGGAGGGCGCTGCTGAGGTTGGCCTTGAACCTGTGATCCTCCTGTCTCAGCCTCCTAAGTACTGGGATTACATGCGTGTGCCACTGACTTGCCAGCTCTGCAGGCTTCTTGCTCTTGTTTGCATACCAGTCTTCAGGGTTATTGCTGCAGAGGACTCGCTAGATCCAGCGTCATTACTGGCTAAAACGGAAATCAGGTACTCAGTTCCACAGTGGAGGGGAGAGATGCTGCAGGAACTGGACGATGTACTGCAGCTCCGCTCGGAAGAGCCGCTCAGCGCCATCACGGTGTAGTTGAAAGCTCCTTCTGTCGGTGTCCATGAAACCGATGCCTTCAGAGTCCCGCCGTCAAAAGAGATGTGGATGTTGGCAGGGGCACGAGGACCTACATTTTTGAGAAACAATTAATATTTTGTAGTAGCCTCAAGAACCCAAGTAAGATTTAGCCCGACAATGTTGAGGAGCTCAGAGGGTAAGGTACCCCAATAGTTGAATAAATACAAGTATTCAAAGCATAAAATTAGGATTTAGGGTATCTGTGAACTGGTAACATATCTGCCATTACCTATACAAATTAATAATTATCTATGTGACCTTGGCCATATTATTTGATCTGTTTGCTATTATTTATCTATAAAATGGAAAAAATAAGTTTAGTGTCTAGCACATATAGGTGCTAAAAAAAAAAAGTATGTATGAAGGAATATACTTTTTTGCGGCACTGGGGATTGAACCCGGGGGCATTCTACCTCCGGGCTACACCCCCAGCCCTATTTTTTATTCTTTATTTTGAAACAGGGTCTCACTAAGTTGTGGAGGGCCTCACTAAATAACCGAGGCTGGCCGTGAACCTGCAATCCTCCTGTCTCAGCCTCCCAAGTACTGGTATTATAAGCATGCACCACTATGCCTGGCTGGAATATACTATTTAATAAGTAACTGGGTGTGATGGTCCAGGCCTGCAATCCCAGCTACTTAGGAGGCTGAGGCAGGAGGATCACAAGTTTGAGGCCAACCTTGGCAATTTAGTGAGATCCTGTCTAAAAATAAAAAGGGCTGGGGATGTAGTTCAGTGGTAGAGCACTTGCCTGGCATGAGTAAGGCCCTGGGTTCAAGCTTCAGTACCTCAAAACAAACAAACAAACAAACAACAGAAACCCAAGTGCTTAAAGAATAAAACAAGATTGTAAATGTGAGGGAGGGCTGAGTGTAGCTCAGTGGTAGAACATGTGCTTAGATACCATGAAGCTCTGTGTTTAATCCCCAGTACCGCAAAAATAAGTAACTAAGTATGTAGGACTAAAAGGGTCACAAGAGTATGTTATTATTACATGATAGGGGAAATATTTTTCTATTATTAACTGATGAATAAGTATATCCCTTCTTTATTTTTTATTTTTGGTAATGGGGCTAGAACCCCAGAGGCATTCTACCTCTGAGCTACACCCCTAGCCCTTTTTATTTTTTATTTGGAAACAGGGTTTCACTAAGTTGCTGAGGGCCTCACTAAGTAGTTGCTGAGGCTGTCCTTGAACCTGTGATCCTACTGTCTCAACTTTCCAAGTACAGGGATTATAGACGTGCACCACCATACCCAGCTCCCTTTTTATTTTGTATTTTGAGATAGAGTCTCACTAAGCTGCCCAAGCTGGCCCTAAACTTGCAATCCTCTTGCCTCAAGCTCTCTAGTCACTGGGATTACAGGTGTGCAACACTGTGCACAGCTGATATCAAACACATTCAGTTCTTTGAGTGTAGTTCTTTTGTTTTTGTTTTTTTTTTTTGCGGTACCGGGGATTGAACCCAGGGGCGTTCTACCTCCGCGCTACACCCCCGGCCCTATTTTTTTATACTTTATTTTGAAACCGGGTCTCACGAAGTTGCGGAGGGCCTCACTAAGGGGTGGGGGAGAGAGAGCTGAGGCTGGCCGCGAACCCGGATCCTCCGGTCTCCGCCTCCCAAAGTACTGGGATTACAAGCGTGCGCCACCACGCCCGGCTTGAGTGTAGTTCTTTGAGCTTTTATTTGATTTTGTATTCTTATCAGTTAAACTATGCCCAGCACATAGTGGCCCTCAATAAATGTTTGTGGAAAGACAAAAGAGAGACAGAGGGAAACAAAGGTGAAGGAGGGATGGAGGAAAGAGAGAGAGAGAGAGAGAGAGAGAAAAGAAGAAGAAGAAGAAGAAGAAGAAGAAGAAGAAGAAGAAGAAGAAGAGAAGAAAGACAGACCAGAAAAAGGCCCAGGGAACCCAGTTTGTCACAAACATCCTGACTCACCAAGCCCATCTCAAATCACCGAATCACTATGGGGCTACTTGCTATGGTTGCTCCTTAGAGAAGCATTACATAAGGCAAAACCTTCTCTTCTCCGTACAGATGATGGGGCTTCCATTCCCCTCCAAGTGTAGGGGATTTATTTATTTATTTATTTATTTATTTATTTATTTATTTATTGTGGTACTGAGGATTGAACCCAGGGTCATTCTATCTCTGAGATATACTCCCAGCCCTATTTTATTTTTTTATTTTGAAACAGGGTTTCACTAGGTTGATGAGAGTCTCACTACTTGCTGAGGCTGTCCTTGAATCTATGATCCTTCTGTCTCAGCCTCCCAAGTACTGGGATTACAGGTGTGCGCTACCACACCCGGCAATGTAGGGAAAACTGAAGAGAACATTCTGGTTTCTTCCCACCCTTTCCTTGGTCCTCCTGCAAAGGATAAAACAGCTAATCTGGTTTAGCTATTTGGGGAGTCTGGCATCTATTTAGGTCATGTTGGCAGTGGAAGGCTTACTCAAAAGGAAAACATCTCTCTCTCTCTCTTTCTCTCTCTCTCTCCACACACACACACACACACACACACACACACACACACATACACCTCTCATTCTTTGGGCCCATTCCAGCAGCTCAGACTGGACTCCCAGTTTCTGTGTGGTAGGATCTCTTGGTCAGGCTGCCCCTGGGGTGAGGATGGTGGACACACCCTGCAGTCCACCCACTCAGCCTACTACTGGAGGAGACATGGTGGGGAGTCCCAGGCCGGCCTCAGGGATATACATATGGAACACTGATTCCCATCCTGGCCTGACGCACCAGGACAGCAGGAACACTGCCTTGCGGGCTGCGGTATCTCTGCAACATCACCTCCTCCAAGCTGGCACACACTCACTAAATGTCTGTTGCATGAATGAATTCTGTTTGACCCAATTCTTTTTGTTTAGACTATTGGCCTGAACCCAGGAAGGGACTAGAGGTGATTGGTAAACTAACTGTGTCCCTCCTGTGTGACACTGAATGCCAGTGCTGTCACTGAGTGGATTTCAGAGGGGGCAGGGCTCCAATCTGTGGATTCTCCGCAGCATTTCTTTATGCATGCAGTAAGCATTTGCGCTGCCAAGGAGGAATAGTCAAGGCACTATAAATAACTTCATAATAAATTTAAGCAGCTGCTGCCAGCTGCTCTGTGCTTATCAGTGAACATTGCTCATGATGGCTACAATGCACAGCCCCCCTCATTAATCAAAAATGAGACTGCGGGAGGCTGAGCCGTGAAGTCCTTACTTGTTCTCTGATTGCAAGTGGAGTCGTCCCCAGGGATGCCGTTGGCATTCCAGGCATAGGCCTTGATAGTGTAGAGAGTCCCAGCGTCTAAACTGCTGAAGGTCAAGGAGGTATTTGTAGTATTCTCCTTCCAGATTCTACCCAAGCCATTGGCTTGCATAATGGACACAGAGAATCCAATTGCCATGTATACAGCCTCCCACTGCACAAGGATAGAGTTTGGACTTGGAGAGCTTACTTCTAGAATTGGTGCAGCCAACACTAAAAAGACAAAAAAAAAGTGCATTTGGGTTACACAAGTCCAAATTTCATTACAAATTTGCAGTTTCATTAGAACTGGTCCAGGTCACAGAGGCTGAGCATCCAGCTACCTGTCTTTGCCTGTCTTGGAGGCGATGCCTGGCTTCTCCCAGCAGCACTGATGGATCTGATGGTGATTTGGTACAAGGTCGCCGCCTTCAGGCCTGTCACGGTGCCTGGGGAATTGGCCACCACGGTTTCTATGACAGTGTCCCCATCTTCTGCCGTGAGCAGGTAACTGGTGGCCCCTGGCACTATAGTCCATTCTACAGTGATACTGTTGCTGATTTTTGAATATGCCTGATCAATAGTAGGTACTTCGGGAACTGAAAGAGATTTTGAAGTTGTGTATTAGCCAGGATACCTAGAAGGATCACTTCTTTCATTATTCTCCTCTTCAAACTAAATCATTCTCGTGCCATCCTGTAGGCATCAGCTTTGACCTCATCCTCCAGGTCGGGATTAGACAGAGAAAAGTATGTCTGCCCTCCAGCAGAGAGCCTTAGCTTTAACCTCTCACTCCAGGCTTTTTCCCAGAATCACTCTTTGTACTTTTTGTTTGTTTATTTATTTATTTTAATGTGGCACTGGGGATTGAACCCAGGGGCATTCTACCTCTGAGCTACACCCCCAGCCCCTTTAAAATTTTTATTTTGAAACAGGGTCTCTCTAAGACACTGCATGCTGTCCTCGAACCTGTGATCCTCTTTGTTTCAGCCTCCCAAGCACTGGGATCACAATCATGTGCCAGCTACTTTTTTTGGGGGGGTGGTGGGGACTGAACCCAGGGGCATTCTACCTCTGAGCTACAACCCCAGCCTATTTTATTTTATTTTGAAACAGGGTCTCGCTAAGTTGCTGAGGGCCTTGCTAAGTTGCTGAGGCTGGCCTCAAACCTGCAATCCTCCTGTCTCAGCCTCCCAAGTACTGGGATTTCAGGTGTGCCCCACCACACCAGCCTACTTTTTGTCCTTTTAAATGAGCTCAATCCGAGTAGGAAGTGATTGTGGGAAAGAACTCTGGGAGGAGGGAGAGAATATGGAGGGGCTTTATTCCAGAAGATTCTACTCTAGTTGGCACTCTGCATTTTCCAGGTTGCTTTGTCATTGGTGTCCCCTCCCTGTCCCTTCACTGGCTGCGCTGCTTCCAGCTGGAACCACCTGCATCCCCACCTCCCCAGGTGGCTGCGGGCACTCTCTCCTGCACTTTGTTCATTTCCCAAATGGTATTTAATCTGATGGAGGAAGGAGGGAGAATTGAGTCCTTTGTTATAATTATTCTATAGCACACTCGTACTATCAGAGTGTGACAATTTTCAGATTCTTCTATATAAAATAAAAATAAACTTCATTCTCCTTTTCTCTATCAAAACATCTGTCTCAGTTTAAGAATGAGACACTGAACTCTGTGTGGTGACGCACAACTGTAATCCCAATACTTGGGAGGCTGAGACAGGAGGATCATAGGTTCAAGGCCAGCCTCAGCAACTTAGTGAGAACCTCTGCAACTTAGCAAGACCCTGTTTCAAAATAAAAATAGCCGGGCGTGGTGGCGCACGCTTGTAATCCCAGTACTTTGGGAGGCAGAGACCAGAGGATCCAGGTTCACGGCCAGCCTCAGCGCTCTCTCTCTCTCTCTCTCTCTCTCTCTCTCTCTCTCTCCCTGTCTCTCTCTCTCTACTTAGTGAGGCCCTCTGCAACTTCGTGAGACCCAGTTTCAAAATAAAGTATAAAAAATAGGTCCGGGGGTGTAGCGCATAGGTAGAACGCCCCTGGGTTCAATCCCCGGTACCGCAAAAAATAAATAAATAAATAAAAATAAAAAAATAAAAAGGGCTGGAGGTATAGCTCTGAGGTAGAAAGAAAGCCCCTGGGTTCAATCCTCAGGACCTCCCCCCAAATAATAATAAAATAACATAGGGCTGGGGGTGTAGCTCAGAGGTAAAACATCCCTGCCTTTAATCCCCAGTAACACACACACACACACACACACACACACACACTCACAGGACACTGACCTGACTGAGATCCCTCCTCCTGTGGGCCTGGCCATGGTTTGCCACACAGATGTGAATGCTTATGTCATGAGCTTATACAAGGCATTCCTGTACTTTGGGGATGAGGTAGGAGATATAGAATGGCAATCATATTTATCACATTAAAAAATCCATAGACACAAAAATGTCCTGGATGTAGGAGATCCAAGTGGCAGAAAAGGTCAAATGAACATAGCTGGGTTTTATATTTGAAGCTGGCCCTTGGCCTTTTATGTTTAATGTATTCCATTTGCTGGCAAAATAATGATATACCAAATTTAAAACTAAGGGGCAGCTGGGCATGGTGGTACATACCTGTAATCCCAGTACTTGGAGGGCTGAAATAAGAGAATCACAGGTTCAAGACCAGCCTCAGCAACCTAGCAAGACTCTTTCAAAAAATCAAAAAAATAAAAAGGGTTGGGGGTGTAGCTCAGAGGTAGAATGCCCCTTGGTTCAATCCCTAGTACCACCAAAAACAAAAACAAACAAGCAAAAGAAAGAAAGAAAACCAAGAAAGAAAGCAAATACGGACAAGTGATTGGCCAGTATCAACTCTTCCCCCTTCCCTCCAACCAAATCCCAATATGCATGACACAGACAACCTTCTTTTTTTGCACCAATAGCCCAGAGAGTTGACTTTGGCAGCATCTCAGAAATAACCATGTTGCGAAAATGAACAAAGTCTCCACTGTGCACTGGCCAGACATTCCTGGAACATCACCCAGCGCTGTCTCTTTTGCTATTGAAAGAAAATCATGACAGCTAAATATGCTGGAGGGAGATGCAGGCCTCATAACCATTTACCAATGAAAGCTGATTCTGCAGGAAGGGCCTATGTCCCCTCTCGCCCTTGCGAAATAGCCCCAGGAGGGCTCCCACTTGCACCCTTCCTACACACACGTCTCTCTTCTGCTCTCGTATTCTTTTTCCTTTGGTCTATGCCTCCTCTCTTCTAATTTCCTAGTGTCTCTCAATCCCATTTTCTCTGTCCCCACAGTTTACCTTATCTCTTATGGTAGGCAGTCCTACCCATCGGAATGGACCAGTTTCCTGGGAAAACACCAATCAAAGCAGCCGTAGACAGAGGAGGCCAGATGGCATATCCGTAGAGTGGATCTAAAAGGCTAGCGTGTCACGGACTCTCTCCAATGGCCTGTCATGGGGCCTGAGAACTCTACAAAACTTGCCCTACTGAATTGAGCTAAGAGAGGCACTTTTGGGGGAACAGTACTAGTACTATAGCTGCTTCTACCTCTGAGCTATGCCCCCAGGCCCTTTTCATTGTTTTATTTTGAAACAGGGTCTCGCTAAGTTGCTGAGGCTGGCCTTAAACCTCTGATCCTCCAGTGTCAAGTACTGTAATTACATGCGTGCACAACCACTCCAAGTTTACAGCTATTTCTTAGAGGACATTCTAGTTGTATGGGGCTAGTCTTGTCTCTTTCTTTCTTTCTTCTTTTTTTTTTTTTTCTTTTGGCAGTGCTGAGGATTGAACTCAGGGCCTCACACATTCTAGGCCACTGAGCTGCACCCCCAGCTCAGCTCAGTGTGGGGCTAGTCTTGAAGTTGCCTTTTTTTTTTTTTTTTTTT